>VZRZ01004549.1:3868400-3873400 GCA_013398175.1 Climacteris rufus
AAATCACAAAACCAAGAAAGCACCACCAAGATGCGAGTAGTTCAGTAATGTTGCAAAACTTCACGCATTTCAAGATGGCCCTTGCCACACACTTCTCTCACATCTTATTATACAAATTCTCTACATCATCTGGATCAAGGCCAGAGCACTTTTCTCACATTGCAAATTCATTATTATTTCCTTATTTCAATAATCTGAAAATTTAATGTAACCATGAAGATAAGTTCAGGAATCTTTCCTTACACCAGGACTTTAAAATATGCCTGTTTATGGGCACATCCATTTGGGCAAATAAAAACGTGTATTTGTTTTTCATGTGCAAATTCGGGCCAGTGGAAAATCAAGCCCCATGGGGATAATTTAACCAACAATACCAAAAAAATTGTGAGGCAAATGTGAAACTTTGTCCTTAATTTACCCTGTTAGGGCAAAATAAGGCAGGAATCTAATACCATGTGTGCTACACCGCTTAGGTACAAGAGCATATGTTAAATAAGGAGAGTTGCAGTCTTGGCTCTTAATCTCATTGTTTATTGTGGTTTAAAGTCTGACCCTTAACATTATATGTGGTTTAAAACTGTATTTGGAGGAAAGATCGAAAACGACTCTCCAAGGTTCGTAAATGTGTTTGTCTTTAAGGTTTGTTCCAGAGGAAACCATGCGTGTCTTAGCTCGCTCCATATGCAAACCCTTACACGATTTTTAAACATGCTAATGCTCACATTCTGCATCTCAGGTTAATCGAGAAGGGTTTTTTGTTGGTTTTCTACTAGCAGCTTGCCTACAATCCACCAACCCACCACTCTTTATGTATATATGTTGAATAATTATGAAGCTGTGAGTATTTATCACCTTTTCTGAGCAGTAAGCAGAAAGAAATACAATACTATTACTTCCAGCTACTGGCTTTCCCAAGATAATTAGATAACACAGTGGACTGAAGCCTTGGTTAGCCCAATGCTGTTCAAGTTAAGTGATTGACATGCCTCTGTCTGGCTGCTCTATTAACTGTTTCATTTTGTTGCTATTTGCAGTTTGCTTGGCTAATACTTCGAACAAATACAGACTGTTTCTTTAGCCCCTTTTTTCTCTTTGACCTTCTCCTGCCCATTTTCTTTGAGTCACTTCAAACTGCCTTGAAAAGGCCTGTTGAATGTGCACAGTCCATCAGAGTCCCAGGTTCATCCCATTCCTTGCCCTGAATGCTTTACTTCAAAGATGGGCCGCATTCTTTAATTGCCCTTTGAATTAATATCAAAGGGTCACAATGCGAGTGCCAAAAGAGAAAGAGGCTTTAATGAAGCAAAGAGCTGCCATTCATTTGCAGATAAGCACGTTTTTATGCCTGACTGGTCACCATGGCTAAATGCTGGGTGAAGAGGAGGCAGGGCAGGCAGAGAGGCTTTTACTTAAGTGGTGATTAGTTCAAACAAACAAGAGTAAACAAATAAAAAACAACGCAAACATCCCCACAACAGAAAATAAGTTAATATGGCTGAACGTGTTAAAAAAAGCATCAACATCCTATTGTGTTCATAAGGCCCTTAACCCTTTGCAAAATGCTGGGGTCCAGCTTAGCCTCTGTTCCAGCCCTCTCGCTCCCCTTACCTTCCACAAAAAACATTTTGGGGTTCAAACTTTCACCCTTAGACTCAGACCAAAGAAACAAATTGTTTTAATACAGTTCTTTCCCGGCATATAAAGAAATGGAATCCGCAAATTAATTTTGCTTTTTTTTTTTTTTTTGAGACAGAGCATGTTCAGTAGTTTGCATTTTAGTGCCTGGGGAATAAAAAATTCTATACTTAAATTATTATTAATTTACATTTTCCTAAGGCGTTCAGTACTGTGTTAAAACGTGTGGGTGTTCAACTTTCTTAATTGCCTAAAGGTCTCCAATATTTTGTTTTAAATTTCAGTACTTGGGGATTTTGTTTGGTTGACTGACTAGTTTTGATTATTTGAGACCTATGGAACTGCACTAGGAAAACTTACTCAGCCTCTTAATCCTGCCTATGGAGTCTTCTATTTTATCTTTAAAATAGCAAGAATATAAAATTGAAACCAGAATCTTTGACATATAATGTAATGTAATATAATTACACCCACACGGCTGGTATACAAAAACAAGAGGTTTACAGGTGTCCTCTTTATAAATTCTGACTTATTATTTATAGACTCAGGCTTCTCTTTGCACAGAAATAATTTACTTAACAAATACAACGTTGTTTTCTTGCAGAAGAATTATCCCCCCATGAAAGAGGATTAGCTATACTCATAACAGTGTAAAAGTGACTTATAAGTGCATTCACACCAGGAATTGTGCTGGTATCTCCCATAACTAAGAAGGTTGCAGGAGTACAAACAGCCTAGAAAAAGAGACCACGTTTTTAGCCCCTCTCCTTCAAAAAGGTTTTCTCATTAATATTGCATCCTAACTTGAGCCTAATGCTGTGTGCAACCTGTCACAAGACTTTCCCTTATCAACACTTCCTGGGATTTTTTTTTCTCCCCACTCCTCTGCCGCTACCCTAGCCCTGCTTTGCTCAGCAAGAGCGTTCCTCAGCCCAGTCCCGGATCGGAATCTTTATTACTCACCAGGACGTGAAGAACTTTGACCTTAAACATCCAGCTGGAAACTTGGTGCTGACAAACTCTGGAAAAGCATCTTGGATTTGTGAAGTGGAGAGAAGCAGCACAGTAATGAAAAACACATAACAGAAGAAAAGCTCTCAGCTGCAGAAGAGGGACAGGAGAGACTTGGGGGTTTCAGTGACAACACCAGCATGGTTAAATTGCATGTTTTTCAGAATATAAAGCCATATGTAGAGCAGCCTGCTAGGAAACTGCTCAAGTGCATTAAATTAATGGTACTACTGAAATTTGGGTGGGTTTTTTTGAGCTAGCCTGCTTTACTATCCTGCTTTGACACTAGTCAAGACCTTCAAAACTCTGGATTAACTCTGAGATTTATTTCATTAAGTGTCAAAAACCACCAAGGTTGCACTGCTCCTCTAACATCTGATGCTCTTCTGTTTCAGAAGTGTTATATTTTCTAACACATTTTTTCAAAAAATATTTGTTAACATATTTTCCTCTATATTTTCTGTATTTCAGATTATTAATTTCGCTCTTCTTCATATATTCACAAACAGTTATGTACATTAGGCTAGATTACACTAGTAGCTGACAAAATTAAATGTTCTGCCCTGCTTGAATTCCTCTTCTAGAACTCACAGCTGAGACCTCCACGCCACCAGCCTCGGCAGAGCATTAGAAGTGAAACCGCGTCACAGGGCATTTAGAAATAGTCATTTACATGCCACCTCCACTCCAATACAGGAATGTTTCCCAGATGCAGTGCACTTCAGAGCAAGGCTGTGGGGACAGTGAGTAGAGCAGCAGCCTGACACATGGCACAGGCTGGGGCTGGAGATGGAAAAGTCGCTCCCAAGGGCTTGCTCCAGGCTGAGGGACCAGCGGCTTGGCCACACACAGCACTGAACCGTGCAGCAAAGCAGTCTCTTTCATGCCACAAATTAAAACTTTGCCTCACAGAGAGAAGAGAAGCAGGTCCAGCCAAGTGCCACCAGGTTTGTTTGCTTCACAAGCTAAAGGTGAGGCTCAGATATAGAAAGCAGCGGGTCCCAAGGCTGGGACAGCCCCAGGCTCACCACCAGGAGGGCTCTCACCCACGACAGACACTGCAGTGCCACTACAGGAGCTGAGACCTACAGTTTGACTCTCATCAGGTCACAACTAATAAGTCAAATCTACTCACACACCAATTCCCACAATTATTACATTATTGAAACAAACACTGAACACACAGACTCTCTTCTTTTGACTAGCAGTGCAGTGGTGCTTGCAGTCTGTATAGGTCTTTAATACAATCTGCTCTTATTCATTATATACAGTCTATAAATAGAGTAAAGTGTCACAGTAATTCCTGACCATAATGTATAAATTACATATGCAAAGCTAGATGTAGAGTTACAGCACAAGTCTCCGACAAGGATACCTAAACTTTCCATTTGGAACATGTTAAGAATCAATGAAACAAAATAAAACAAAACAAATGGCTGAGATGCTTTGTATCTTTCAAATTTTGGTAAATTGCTTTACCCTTATACATTAATTCCCCCTCCTCCAACACTTAAATGGGAAAAAAATTGATTTCCCTATTAAATTTACTCTCTATTTTGTCCAATCTGTCACTTCAGCTTCCATCAGTACATAAAATATATAGAGTATTATGATAATAACTGTTCTAGAATACTCTAATGATGGACAAACCAGAAAAATATTAGCCAAGCCATCTTACATATTCACTACCATAAAAACAGCTAAATCGCTACATTTTCTGAACCAAAGGAACCTTTTATTATTGTCATTATCATTATTGAATTATCAAGAACCACCATAAAATTTGAAACATAAGCAAATGGATTTCTTAATGTTTTGTGTTACATCAGTTCTTTACTGATACAAAGCAGAACAGAGCCATTCACAGACACAAACCACTTCACACTGGACAGGGGCATGAACACAACCACCCCTACTCCCCCACAATTAGCTGTCCATCCAGTACTGCCTGGGGCATGTGTGTTCCTGGACAATATTTTCCTGGAAGTTTTGTAACAAACACCACAAGACCATTTTGTGATAACTGGATTCAGCTATTCTCTGCTTTTTGTCATTTTTCAGTATTATTTGTGGTTTTGGTTTCCATTTAAATAGCTTCACCACCACGTTTCAAAGTCTGATTATGCAGCTTTTTTTATTATCTGCAACTTCAGTAGTAAATCCTATACAAAGTAATTCAATATTGGTAGTGGGTTTATTATTGTTGCTAAACAAAAAAAACCAAAACCAAAACCAAACAAACAAACAAAAAAACACCAAAAAAAAAAAGTGTGGGGAGGAGAAATTAAATACATAAATTGAAAAAAATGAAGCAAAATTCTGTAGAGCTTAATAATCACCACCTAATCTTATCT
>VZRZ01004549.1:3878400-3897690 GCA_013398175.1 Climacteris rufus
TCAAGGGCAGAGACAGATAAATACCCAAATGCCTCCTGAATATTCATGTCACAAAAGCTTGTCAGACAAATTTTCAGGTTTTTATTCCATTTTGATACCTGTAGAGACTCATTCTACAAGTGCCCATGGCACTCCATGAGTGACAAATATCTGATGAAAAGTGGCAGCAACATAATAATTTCTCCTGGTCCTCAACTTCCCTCTATCTCAATCTCTAGCAAATAGAGAGTGGTTTAAATTTGGAGAAGGAATAGGGTAAAAGTAATAACCTGAATTTATCTAGTACTTTTCCAGCAGGGAAGTCAAAGGACATTTATTATGTTACAAAAACAAGTACTTTGGATATGAGAATACAGAGACATTATCATAGTCAAAAATGTTACATTCAAATTCAAGAGCCTAAGAATGTTCCATGAAAGCGGGAATCAAATTATTTCATTTCCCAAATGTGTTTTAAACTCTGTACAGCTGATGCAAAATAAGGACTATTATCCAATTCCCACTAGTGGTCTGTCATCCTACAACAGAACCAAAATGGTCTTCTTTCCTTTACTTTTAAAAAGCTAAAATCCTGCTGACAACACTCTACCAAATTCATGTCTGCTGTCCTTTTTTTAGGTCTAAATCCTATTTATTGTTTCACACTTTTCACAAAATGAAAGATAAAATTAATTGTAAGTGATCGTTCATAGATTTGATTTTCAGAGAGTTAGATAGCAATGCATTATGCTGAAAGTCTAAAAAAATCAGTCAATTGCAGCATTGCACATTTGAAATTTATCGTAAAGTATCATTGTTTCAAATGACCATTTTCCACAACTGCACGTCTTTGTTCTGTGAAACATCTCTTATGCTTTGCTTACTGAAACTCAGCAACGAAGCTGAATTCACCTGAAATCTTTAATGCAGTGGTAACTCATCTTTTCCTCGCTTACAGAATTTTTCCTCAGAAGCTTTCCTCAATAGGTACAGGAAATTTAAGCCAGCCAACACTAAGCTGGTTTTTCTGTTACCTTCCACTGATGGCTTCAAAGCAGCCCATAGACTGTCTAGATAAGTCATGCACTGCACTCCCAGCAGTATCACAACTGCTGCTGCTGTGGGCAAATCAGTTATTTTCAACCAAACCTTCACAGAAACTCCATTTCTTTCAAAGAGCCTGACTGAAGCCAAGGGTGTCTGAGCACATATGACAGGCTTGAGCCAAGAGACAGAGCATGCAAGCAGAGATCTTCCACATCATCCCAAAGACTTATTTTCCATTCTTGCAGCCATCAACTCAAACACACTGTGAGACAGTTACTGGAACACAGTATTGCCAGCTTTTTCATAATTACTGGTTCTTCTTCCCTGCCTAATGCATAGCTAAATGAATGAGGGCTGTCATGGAAAAGCACTCAAAATTTAAGTCTGGCACAGCTAGATGATCAGGCTAGGAACACAGACAAAGCACACAAAACCCCCACAGTCTCCTCTTTGCAACATTCAAATCCAAACCCAGGCTTGCAATGGACACACTTGGAGAACAGCCTACCTGAACCTCAGAAAAACTGCTACCTGTGTCCTGAGAAAGGAGACCCAGCGCTGTCCCACAGCTTTGCTGGCCCCTGGTCCATGGCAGCACAAGTGGCATCACTGATGCTCTCACACTGCCCACAGCTGAGGGCTGGCAGAGGGGTAACTCACTCCCCTGTACCAGCATTTCTCAAGTGTCACAGCCAAGATGCTGCAGGATTTCTTTTGTTCCAAAAGCTGCCTGGCCTTCCCTAGCCCACTCCCCGGGAAGTGAACAGTGCTGTGTGCATCAGCAGGAGCATCAGCAGAATTTAGGGTTGCAGTAGGGACTGCTCTGCTTCGTGCTCTTGGGAAATCAGGAGAGCTGCTTTCTCCATTAGACATCCTCTGGTTTCTCTGTTGTGTCTCTGCCTTTAACAAAGACTGATGTGACACACAGTCTGCTAAAGTAGCAGCTACTTCTTCACCTGCCTCCAGAGCATAGCCTCACAGGTAACACTAAAACTGCTACTTCAACCCATTCTAAAACCAGATAAATTACTCTAGACTGTAGCATTTAACATCCTGTAAATAAATTCTTTAAAAAGTTTTTAATTCATACAATGAAATGGTGATGTGAGGTTGAAGAGCTTTCTCTGGATGCTACTTGGTGTTTCTATTTTCTATCACACAAGCATCCCGTTTACACTGACACTCTGCATGTATACTTGCAGACGTGAAGTTCAGTTGCTTTTCAAAGCACAGCAGTTATATCCTTGGACTACTTATATTAAAACTCATTTGGGCTATTTTTCCACCTTATTAGCAAATTACAGCATCTGAATAATGAGAACTTTTTTGGAGACAGAGAAATAGATCATCTTCCCCTTCCATCTGGCATGGTGCCTTTCCAGCCAAGCAGAAGTGGAATTTGAGACCTCTTTATGAATAAGCAATAAAAGACTTATGAGATGGGGTAGTTTAGTAACTTCCAAAAAGGCAAATCAACTGGAGGCAGAGATAGTTGAGACTGGATACCTCCGTTTGCACATGATTTATTACCTCCCCTGCTACAGGAGCAGAGCTCCGGTTCCCAGCATAAACAGCTCACCCCATCTTACCTCAAGAAGAACCTGTCAGGAAAGAAAGAGCCTAGCAAGTTTTCTCTTTGGCCTTTGAAGTTCTTCCTTGGCTGACTGATGCTCGTCCATACATAACTGGAAGAAAAGACTTCCATTGTGCTGCTCTTTACGCCAAGCGCATTATTCTCCAGACAAAAGCTTTCGAGTCTTAACTTTTAAACACACCTCTCTTTAAGGGTGTACTGTTTCTAAGCCATAAAATCTTTTTTGCTCATTAAAACAAAACAAAACAAAAAAAAATAGACAGCTTTTTCCCCTCAGGCAATCTACTCTGCTTGTTAGTTTTTTGTATTCCTTTTTGCAAAGGGATACCACAGACACGGAGCAGCCAGCAATAGAACAGCCAGTTCTCGTTCCCAGAAATACAGTATTTTTCCCCAACACTGTCTCCAATGGCTTATCCAGCCCAGCTTTAAACATGAAACACAACCATTGTAGGAACTCCCCGGGTTTAGACGAGACCTGGTGAATAATCACTCTACTGAAAACATCTCCAACATCTGGCAACTTGCAGGGTCTGTGCGCTGGGTCAGGCAGGGATGCAGGAGCAGGGCAGGGGGTTAAGCAATGAACATGCTCAGCACCTGCTTGCTCTCTGCCTGATTCTAATCAGTATTCTCCTCTCATGCCCAGGAATGCTAGAATTCCTCAGTTTCCTCAGAAAAACTCAAAACTTTTTCTCCCTCAAGGAAAGGAGGGGGGCTGGGGGGGGGAAGGAAAGAAAAAAAAAAAGAGACAGAAAAAAACTTCTCTGTTTAGTGTCTGACCAAATTTCATTAAAGACAATACAAGTCTTGCTATTAAATTCAATAGGCCTTTTTTCAGATTTATGAGGAATCCCACATGCTTGACACTATTAATTAGAGGAATTAGTGGTGTTAAAAAAGAAAAACACCCAAACCAAACCGTAAATTTACTGTTTAAAAGAGAGACTGTAACCATACTGTTTTCCTTGAAACTCTAGAAATCAGTAAAAATTATTTTTTTCAGCAACTCTGGAAATCAAATCTTGCCTTACTGCGAGTTGTACTGCAGTTTTACATCTAAAACTTTTTTTTTTTAAGACGTGTTGACAAGTTTAAACCAGTCTATCAACTACAACTGGCTCCTCAGTTTTCTGGCTCATAACTTCATGTCCAAGTTGCTGGACTATTTCTCTTTGTCAGGAAGAATGCTTATACAATAAATTACAGATTTCATTTAATAAAAGTTTAAAACCAAACCAAAGTGGTTCATCTCTAACCAGCCTGTGTAACACAAAATCCCACCACTGAGAAATGCATACTCTTGCACAAAGATGGAAAGTTACAGTTTTAAACTATAAATTCTGACAATGTACAACAAAAGAATGTTTAAAGGACAATTTTTGTCTGCTTCTGCTCAGTACGTATTTCTGTTTTAACAAGTACACTACTTTAAAAAATTTAATTTTAAAAGAAATAAAATATTTTAAGCAGCTGTCCAGGAACTATACATTTTAGTGAATGCAACAGCAGTTGTAGAACAAAAATCAGTGCAAGACCTGCCTGCCCAGTAACAATGACGTAAATTTTAAGCATTGAATACTCTCTTAAAATCAATGATTATTTGAATATATTATTGAATATATTTTTCACACCACATATTTGAGAGAATTGCAGGGTATTCAGCAAAACTAGCAAAAAATATGCATCAATTACTGCTGTACTCCAGTCAAGACATTGTGGCTCAGAGCCCCAATGTAAAATGAGACAACACCTCTGAATTCATGAACTTAAGCCCTGACCACACTAGATACTGATCTGCTTTAGCTGTAAACAATAGTAGTAAAATTATTAAAAATAAAGGTGTGGACTCCTTATCACTTCATCCAAGCACATCCCTGCTGCTCTGCACCAGGGCTTGCAGCATCTCCTCACTTAAGTGCTCCACACCATGGGCCAGTAACCCCTGGCCCCTCTACAAACAACCCCTGGTGTTCCCCACCTCTGCAAACCCAAAGGCTGGAAGCCCAATTACACTTCCAAGGACAGTCTGCAATCTTTGGTAGCCATTCATTCTAAAGCATCATTCCATCTGGATTTGCAGTTTCAGCACATGAACTATGGCAGCTGAACCTCTAGAACACTTCTGATTCCTGGATATCAGACATTTGGAAATACCATTGAGGGAGGGAAGTATCATTGGTCCCACTTCTTTAAAAAAAAAATGAAATTAAACCATAAAAAGAAAAATATACCACAGATACAAAGAGAAAATTTAACCACACAGGAGCAGCAGAGATCAGTAACTGGGAAGCAGGAGGGAGCAGTTCTATTTCAGCTGGCTCCAGGCACAGGCAATGTAGAAAGTGACTGCAAGAAATGCAGAGCAAATTGTACCAACTCCAACCAGTCCCCCTTCAAACCAAAGCCAACTCTTCCAGCACCAATTTTGCCATAACCACTTTTTTCTTGTTTGTTTGTATTTAGGGGTACCACTTATTTATAAACATATTAGTCACCAAGACTACTCCTTCCTACTCAAAAGGGGTATTAAAAAAGGACCCCTTATCCCAATTCAAAGATGCAGAACCACACTCACCACTGTTAAACCTATGGACAGATGCCTTTAGCAGCCCCTTTTCCACAGCAGCAAACCAGCACCAGCCATGCAAGGGGGAGGGAAAGCCCTTTAGCAGAAATCACTGGGACCTGAGGCTCCCACTCGAAGAGCTGAATGTCACCACGTGCAAAACACCACCTACAGAGCACAGCTGTGAGCACATCTCCACCTAGAGAGCACAACGGTCCTGTGGAAGCTTTAAACTTCACAATAGATATAATTAAATCACTGGCAAGCCTCCCAGAAGAAAAGAGCAGAGCTTCCTGGGTTGGAAACAGGTTAACCCCATCTCCCACCTGGGGTGGGAGCCAGCCCTGAATCACAAGGACCCTCCTCACTGCTTCAAACTCACACTCAGAGAAACACAATAGGTCTTTTAACCCAAGGATCTGGCCCTGAAAAAGGGGCACAAGGCACCCCAAGGGCACAGTACCTCACAAAACCCCTGAGGCTAAAACAAAACAGGAAGAGGAACACAGAAGTGTACCCAAAGGAGTTCCCCCTTTCCCATCTTGGGAAACCCACCATTCCACAGGCCCTCCCTCTGCTAGCCAGTGGCCAAAAAACAAGAACCACCTGGCCTATTTCTTTAATAGAGTGACTTTTCTGCATGGTAACACTCAAGATTAGGAACAGGTGAGTCCCTCCTCCACTCCTTGATCACCTGGAGGATCTTTTTTTTTTCCCCTGATAGCACTTTCCTGGGGTGTTTTATTTTTTATTTATAGCTACCGTTATCAGGATTCAGATAATAGATATATTTAGGATTCTCTTAATACTTGCTCTAAACTTTTGTCTCTGATTTACTCTTCCAGGGCTGACAAATCTGTTCCTGACATCAGATTAAAAGAAATATTTATGTCATCAATCATCACTGCATTTTTTTCTACTGCCAATACAGGAAAAGTACAGTAACTGAATTCTGGTTTAAGTTTTTTCTTGGCCAAGTGACCTCTAACAGCCTGGAGACAAATCCTCGTTACACTCACCATAGTGTAGAGTTTGAAGCTCTTTGAGTTAGGGCTCCTGGTGTCCTTGTGAAAATTTATTTTGCTGTGTTGATTGGGATGAAAGGTAGAGGGGAGCAATGTTGTATGGGGAGGATAGAGTGTGCCTCCCCTTCTGACACCCTCCAGCCAGGGGGGAGCGAGCAGCACTGCCTCCTGCCCTGCCAGGACTGATGGAGCACATTGGTTACAGAGCTCCTTACAGCAGAGACCCCGGGCAAGAGGGGCAGGGGGGGTGGTTGTTTGCCTTTTCTTTGCTAAATCCTGTGTTACAGAAATGAACTGCCATTCTCTAAAGCAGCTTTTTAAAATTTGCTCTGCTTGTAGCATTTTAACTACGCTTACTTGCCACGTCAGATCTCTACCAACAAAAAGAGATGTTTAGTACTACAAGGTCTTGCCAAGTCTGAGAAGGGGAAGGTGTTCCCTCAAATCTGGAATGTAATTAAACATAGAGGGCTGAATTCAATGCTAAGTAACCTGCACAGCCCTGCTGAGAGCACAGGACGGTTCCTATGTAAATGACAATTTGGTCTGAAGAATCTTTTTAAACATCAACAAATAAATAATTAAAGTATTTTGTTTAATCTGCTGTGTGCAGCCATTTTGCATTTTCACCAGGACATGTGAGCATCCTGAGGGCCTGCAGTACTTCTGTCTGCTTGAATCCCTGCCCCTGTGCTCACAACATGCAGCCCATGCCAGTCTCAGTGTTGTTCAGAAGAGGTGGACAAGCAGTCAGTTTTAAGGGGTTTTCAAAAGGCAACACTGTATTTGTTGGAAAACAAATTGTGGGCACTAAAGCAACAGGGGTTTGTGTGGTTTTCTGTATAGCTGCCAAATATTCAAGCATTTTTGCTTGAGCCTGTTGATTTAAAAGAGAGCAGGTCAAATCAACTGTGCTAAACCAGGGATGAACCCACAGGGCTTTTTCCTAACTGTGACATCTATTGTACAATCTTCTAAATAGATTCCTAAATGTTTTCTTCTACTATTTTCCAGTTCCACAGACAGTGGCAAAGAAGTTGTGTACCATACACAGAATAGCTTCTGCAGGCAGCAAGAGAGATGCATACAGTGCCTTTCTTTGCAGCACATGTGTTAAAAATCTACAGAAAAAGAATTTTATACCTCCATCCATAACATCACACTATAAAGATTTGATGACTGCTTACTTAAACCATCAGTCCTTAGCTAGCATTTTTTTGGAAGCATCCCTTCTTCTATGTAAATACTGACAATCTAATTCAGCGTTCACTCACAAACCAGCATCAGCTCACCATTTGCACTGGAGTTAATCTTGATTTGTACCTTGGCAAATGGAATTCCAGGGTTTGGGTTTTTTTTTTCAAAATCTCTACTTTTCAGGATTTCATTGTCAGAGAGTATATTTCACTTTCCATTTTCAAATTTCTTTAGTTAGGTATTTTCCACTTCCCTTTTTTTTCTGTCAAAACACCTTCTTTCTGAAAACAACATATTTTGCTGCTCATGAAACCAGCTGAAGCCTGACTTCCAGTTAGTCCTGGGAAGGATTTTTCTTGCCACTCAGCCTGACAGAAGGAGCTGGCACACAGATCCCCCACCTCATGCTCTGACCCTTCAGCACTTCACACCAGATCAAACCACCAGCCCTTAGGTCAAAATGACAAGGAAGTCCTGCCACACCATCTTCAGTAAAAATGGATTTTCTGTGGAAGCATTCCCTGCTACTCTGCTAGCCTGGTTTCCATAAAGCTTGTCTATATTCATCTCCATACCCTCTGATACAATGAAGGAGAGAGATGGAAAGCACTTTTAAGTACACTGAGTATGGTTGGTGCTACTGCCTTGCAGGGGGTAGATGGACTATACATTAGTTACATTTTTAACAAAGTGCAGAGTGATTTTGCCAAAAGAACTGTGGTTGCTGTTGCTTTTCTGGGCTAGTACATGGAAGAGATTCCAATCATGTTGGCATGAACAGTCCTACTCATTTAAGTAAGGTGAACAAGATTTGACAGGGGCTGAATAAGCTGTCTGCTTGCAGAAATGTCAGCCACAGATAGTTTATTCCTCATACTATTCAAACCACAGCGATCTATGTGACATTATATCTGATAAAGAAATTACTACATAGTCATTTTTAGATCAGACATCCAACATCAGGCATATCATAAATATAAAAATCCTTAAGACTGGTCCTTATATGGGCTTGTGCATGATATAAACATTGATCACGTTTGGCAGAAAAATTTAAAAAATGAAAAGGTAGCATGAATATCATTGTGCTCACCACAGCTCTCCATGGAAACAAAAAAGTTGAGTTCTTGGACTTTGTGGAAATTTGTATCTAAAATGCTTTCAAAGAGTGTTAGCTCTTACTCTGGGACAAAAGATCTCCTAAAGTAGCTGAGTACTTGTAAAGTCTGCACAGACTGATATTTTAATCAGAGATAACCACACAGAATAGAAACAGAGTATATTTAAGAAAGGGAATGAGAAAATGGTGATTTAAAAAATTGTCTTAGCCCTTTACTCTGCTGTTTGTCACAACAACAGAGGAGGCTCACCCACCTGAAAATCCATGCAACACCAGGAGAGGCTTTCTGGCTTTATCAGGCTTCTTACTACAGTTTGTGAAGCTAAATTTCTGTGTCCAGTGGTTGCAGTGGGACCTGGATCCAACACTCTCATACCTCACAATTCAGATGGAACTTCATATCAAAATTACAACATAACACAACCAGATTGCACAGCCTCTTCTGCTGAGGGTGTGGTGGGATCTATTTTACTGTCTCTGAAATAAGTAAAGCTTTCTGCCACACAAAAAGGACTGGTTATTCTCAAGGACTCTTGCTTGCTTTTCTGCATAGCCTATCGATCCGAGTTCCCCCTTGCTTTGAGAAGGGACAGCACAACTATCCCAGCTGAGGCAAGCTGGGTCCATAAAATCCAAACTGAAGAAAATGACCAAAGCAATGCTGCCACCTTGTTTTGTCCCTTTTATTCTGAGAATCCAATCTGAAGAATGGGCTGGCTTCTCAAGCTCTCTTTCTTTTATTGGCAGCCCTGAACTATTTATCTCTTATGTGATTTGGTATACAAAGAAAACTTCTTTTTTTACCTTTAGACTATACTCATCAAAAAGATTACATGCAACAAAATTAGTTCTAGTAAAATTCAGTTAAATACATTGCATTTTACCTGCTACAATAGTAACATTTCAATGCACTGTATACTAAAAATCAAGTGATTAAAATAAAATCAAATCCAGTAATGTTAAAGAAAAAACCCACAAAACTGTAAGAGCATACAGTGTATACATCCAACAGACCATGCAAAATAATGATTCTATTCAAATTTCACATCTCATTAAAGACAATTTGGCCATTAATCCATATGGGTTTAGGAGCAAAGAAGGATTTTCCGAGACAGATAAAGTGAAATGATCCTCCTTTGATCTGCGAGGTTAAGAATCAGCAACAATGGAAGATGAACAACAAGGGGCAGAACCACTGGCCTTTTTATGTGCCACAATGGCATCAGCAAACAACTACTTAATCAATATTTGGCCAGGGACACTGAAAACTTTCTTTTCAAATTTTAATTCCTAGTTGTAAAACAACTGTAGGGCAACCAGCAAGATAAGACATTAAACTGACTGCTTAATTGCCTTTTACTGTCTTACTAGTTATATATGCACATTCTTAATAGTTTGTGAATCTTTATTTACTAGGATGAATAAATGACCTATCAACAATTACATCAAACTCCCCTAACTAAATAATCTCAGCACATGACACACTTAAACTCTAATGTGTCCTCAGTGAGTTTTAATTTCATTACGCTTCGTTTTTTTCTAGGCAGAGTGATTTAAACTGAATTAGTTTAACAGCATGGGGCAGGAGTACTCCAGGGCAAGTGAAGTGAAATGCCATGCTCACACTACACTAAACAAGGTCTTGTGGTGAATTACATTACTACACATCATTTTTATTAGCCAGAGAGCTCAGCGTTTGGGGAACACTTGGAAGTATCCTGCATTTTTACTTCTATATTTTGTTCTCTCTCTGGCCACATGTGTTTGCTACATAGGATTTAAAGTGACATTTACATGGAGAAATTCACATTGACTGGCTTGCTCTGATTTATTGCTTTGCGTTTCACTCAATTTCTTCTTAAATTAACCAGAGAGCACTTTGTAGTTCTGCTTCATTTCCCAGTGCAGTTTTATTACACAGCTCTGGGGACTCATGACAATTTATCACTATCAGCTTTATTGGCTTCCCTCTTCTAAACCCTGTTGCAACCCTTATCGATAAGTAAACCCAAACAAACTAAACGTTGCCCAAATAAGTGTAAGATAAAAGTGTCATCTTTGACTGATACAACCGAGAATCACTCTTCAAAATCAGACATGGGAAATAATTTCTTTTAAGGATTCTATCAGTATTGACTTTTATTTACAGCACTAATTACTAATTAGCTTTTTATCTAATTGAAACCTCTGTCTGCTGATTCCATCGCTACCTCTGTGTAAACACAGACACAAAGATCCTTGCCCTCAGTGAGAGTTTTGCCAGAGTTTCACTCAGGATTAGAGTCACCCTCTTGTGCAGTGGGTACTTTCTACTAACAGAATAGAACAAATTTGGGCCCCACTCCTGCCTGCCCCAACCCACGTGAGGAGCGTTACACACATGAATGGCCCCTTTGAGCGGGACTGCTCGCCCTGCGCGCCCTCGCCCGCCTTTGCAGGGCTGCACGTCTGGTACCCAATCGAGTAAATCCCTCTTACACCCTAAACCTGAGGATTTCTCCCAGAGCTGCAGTTGCTCAGCACATTACAGAGCTGATTTCAAGAAAACCCTGATCTCTGCAACGGTAAATTCCTACTGATATTAGGGATTCTGCAATCATAGGAGAATCTAGAAAGCCAAATATATAGCCACATATATAGCCACATTTTCAGAGGAAGTCACACCAAAATAACCAACTACGCTTCTTGCCTCAGCCTTTCCAGAACAGCACTGTGTAAGTCTAATAGATGACGATTTTCAAAGCAGCCAAATATGGTGCTAACTTGGGTACAAATGCAAGTTAATCAGCTGCTGGGTGTGAAGCAATCCTGACATTTGCTAAAATAACATTTGGCTTTGTTCTGGATATATGCAATTAGAAAAACTGGAAAGGATGCCCACAGGCACTGACACTTTTAAGTTGAAGAAAGTGTCCCTCAGATGGCAAAACTTGCAAAGCCCTTGATAAAATCATGATTTCAACAAGGGATATGATGTATCGATATATTACTTCACAGAATCGCTGCTAGATTAAAACCCTTTCTTCCCACAGCTCAAAATATTATTGGTGCTTTTGTCAGACAATTAGCCTGCAGTTAGTCTGACAATTAGCACTCTCCTCAAAATCCCCCACTCCAAGACAAGAGCTGCCCCCGGCAGCTCTGGAAGAGCAAACTCCACTTTGAAGTCACTCTAAACTCAAACATTTAGCACCTTTCTGAAAATGCTCAACATGCCGGGAAATCATGCTCTCACTTGATGTGAGGTCATTCATTGCTGAGGTCATCAGTTGTTATTATTATTATTATTAGCTCAGAATAATGACTGGGACATGGAAGCCTGGCCCAGAGCCCCACAGTGATGATGGGTCCGGCAGACAAAACCAAACTGTGCTGGATTTGGGTGGCATCACCTGCATCAACGTGTACTTGTACAACACCTGGCTTTTCTACCCAGGCCTGGACTCTCACTATTAAGATATGAGGAAAAAGAGGGGGAAAAAGACAGACAGAGACTGTTGTTGGCACTATCTGCCTTAAGCCAAATTCTGGATTCACTAGGGAATTTTTCTTAATTAAACACTATTTTTTGTCAGCTCTGAGAGCCCCAGAAACAGCACTGTTCAAGCGACACGAGTTGATTTCTTAGACCTGCTAGTGACCAAATCTATGGAGTGCTGTGTGAAAGTTCAGACATAAGATAATTGCCAGAATATCTCCAGAAGATAATTGCCTGCAGCCACAGCCATCACATTTCATTCAGTAAGTGAATCTTCACCGTGAACGTTGAGCAGAGGAACAAACTGTTTCTTAGCCCACAACAGTATTTCACACAGCATGTAAGTCCTCCCACTGCAGCACCCTGGGACAGGACACTGGCACAAAACCAGGACAAGCCCTGCATTAGAAATCACAACCAAAATCGAACTCGGCATCTGTCTCCAGCCACTAACCCAACAGTCTACGATGCAGAAATGAATGGGATGACTCAAACATATCTGGTGCCTCCATGTTAATCTTCTCCCTTAATAAACTGTCTTTATTAGTTTAACAATCTAAAAATAACTGGCTGCATGATACTGACCAACCCTAATCAAAACATCTGCCAGCCCATCTAGCCCTAGCTACCCTTTAGATCATGTGCCACCACTTCAAAGCCTGTGCATCAAGTCAGTAATTGTAACATTGCATCTAAATATTTAAGCTAGGGGCTGGTAGTCGCGTGTCCCATTTACAGTCAGCATCTGTCCTCTAATTCCATTACAGTACAAAGCAAAAATGTTTCCCAAAACTCACAAACAGGAAAAGCATCACACAGCTAGAGAGGCAGCAGCAGCTTGAACTTTCGAGCTGCTGAGCAGGGCTTTTGTGCTAAGGTCCTTTTTTTTCCACCCCTTCAAACTCCCCACATACACACACTAAAATAGGGGTGGTGCCGAAATTGTATTAATGTGAGCCTCAGGCACATAGAAAAAAAAGAAAAGAGGAAGGGGAGGGAGAGGGGGGAAGGGTTTGGTCCAAGATGAAAGTAAGAAGAAAATAAAGGAGGCAATTTAGTCTGCTGTAGCCTGAATTGCTCTCAGTAGAGCCAAGGGTAGAGGCTTGGGATGAGTAGGGCCCTTTTTGGCCGGGTGCGCATGACTGGGGGAGGATCCGCCAGGACAGGGCCCGGGGGCCAATTCCGCTGGCTGGGAACAGAGGCCCCCTTTGAGGCTGGGCAGGGGGGCCCGGCCCCAGCCCCAGCCCCAGCCCGCTCACAGCAGGCCCAGCGACCAGCTCTGCCCCGTCGCCGGAGCGCAGAGAGCCACCACTTTCTGCCAGAAAACAACAGCTATTTTATGAAGGGGGGAGTTATCGGATTAGTCAGCAAACCATGCCACACATAACTCCCACAAAGGTACAAGCAACTCCCTCTTCTGTAGTTATGCTAAAAATAAGCCCTGATGAACCATATAAAGGCACTAAACTTTCGCTCTTGTGTTCTTTATTTATGGCTTGTGCCTTTAAGAAAAAATTATCACGCATGCAGAAATACAGATATGCTGTTATAGAACTATCAGATTCCTGATACACACTCTGACAACCAAGATTTTCTTTAAACATATACCCAAAATCAGGGTTGAGGGTGGCGCTGACAAAAATGCTAAAATACAGCGCATACAGGGCTGCACATGTGGCATCTGTAAACAGTGTGAGAATCATATGTAAGTGTCCGTGAAGAGAAGCTGAAATAGAATCACAGGGGGCATACAAATGTTTACCTATGCTTATATATGTGGTGGGACAAACCCCAAGCCACATGATACACTGCTTCTATCAGGCATTTTTCAAACATATCATGTTTCTATTCTCTCTAATCCCACTCTGCTGTAAGTACTCCTAAAGTCTTGAATTAGCTACCATTAAAATGACAATTGTTATCCTTGTCCTTGGAAAAAAATGGCACTCCTTGAGCCACCCCAAGGCCCATGGTGAGAAGCGGATTTCAGGCAGTGCCCATGAGTGTCCAGCACTAGTGTGTGCTCCCGAGCAGCAGAGCCATACTTTGCTTCACGCTCAGCCTCAGGACTTGATTTCTACCTATCCCACAGCCTTCCCCAGCACCCACACCCTCCAGCCCCCGAGACCAGAGCTACAAAAACGCCTCATACTGCAAAACACCCCATGCTTTTTCTCCTCTGTAACATGGAGCACTCAGCGCTGAGCCACCACGGCAGCGTTTTGCTGCACAGCACACAGATAACCTTTGGACACACCACAAGCAACCCGAGCATTGGAAAGGGCATCTGAGATGCCGGAGGGCACCCTCTGCCACACCAGGCCTCGTAGCCAGGCTGGTGGGCGCTGGCAAATATGATCCTGCAGCATCAAAATCCTTAGGAGCACTGCCAGTTATTTCAGTAGGAGAGCAGGATGATTTTTATAGATGGAGTGAAATCAAAGCTCCTCGGCTGGAAATGAGAGTTGAAGCAGAACCTTTTTTTGTTGGTCAGATACAGAAATGTTTTCTGGAGCAGCGGTGCTCTTGCACTGCAGCATCCCGGCCGCTCCAGTAATGAGATTAAGCAACAGCTTGCTACTCAGGGAGGGGGAGCAGGCGTTGCTGTGGGGAAGAGCACACACTCCCTCACACTGCCAAACCTCCCCAGCCACTGTCACAGAACAGATGGGATTATCAAAGCTGCCGTTTTCACAGAACTGTCCGGTCACGTTCGTGCAGCAAAACCTGCATGCCCAGAGCTACACTAGCCCACGTAACCAAGGGGAAAATTGCTACTGATTGAACTCAAAACAAAGTAAGACACTCACACGCACAGAAAGTGAAGGAAAGTGTACGTTGGGAGGCAGAATGCAGCATCCTCATACAACTGTGCTGGGAGGCACGAGTGAGCCCCTGCTGCAGCAAGGCATCACCAACCCCAGTGGTTCTCCTGCAAGAGTTCTGGGGCTCCCCTGGGCTGGCAGGAGACAGCCATGCATCCAGACACTGATTTATAATAAATCAGGAGCCCCACTTTAAAGGGAAGAGAGTCGAAGAATAGGAAGACTGTTTCAAATAGAAACAGAGGGATGGGTTATATTGATAACAATATTTTTTCCCTTCCTGTCTCTATTAATTACTTTGTTCCATAAAGTAGTGATATTATCAAGGCTTACTATCTTCTGTTTGTCATCTCTGTCAGAAATTCAAAGCTAGTTATTTAACAACTAGGGCACTGAATTTAGTTATTTCTCCCTTGGTGCACACCCCTCTCGGAACAATCCACTGTTGAAGGAGATACTGGAGGAAACTCTGAACCCATCATATGGGGGCAGCTAGACCAGACAAACACACTGTACCTTCTGGCCTTAAAATCTCTAGTTTTGTTAGCATCTTCTGCATGTTTGTATTACAAGCATCATTGTAAATACAGACACACAGAAGATGAGGCTTCCCTGAAAATTTTAACAAGAGTTGAAAACTAAGTTTTAGGAGGGTTTAGGGGTTTGTTCCCATAAAACAAGGACATATCCTCCTGTCAAAGAACGGATTTCAGTGGTCCTTGAACAGCACCAGCATCTCTTCATTTCTAGAAATGGTATAAACATTTTCCCTCTAAAAACAGCTACTTTTTTCCTCGATGGAGAGTCCATAAAACTGCGTGGAGCATCAGCTATTAGAGGCTCATTGAATAATTCATCCCTCATTGCAAGCCCATAATGTCTTTTCTCAGCCTTTTGTGGGGCTGTTTTCTCTTCTTTTCTCCTTGAATTATAAAAAGGTTGCCTTCTTTTGTTCACATCAAGCTGCTGCTAGCTGAAGCTTTGTCTGTGCAAAGCCAAAGTGTGAGTTTCAATGGACTCCCCCCTCTTTGTTTTCCAAGTTCATCTCCAAGTGTAGATTGTGTATAGAAGGCCTTCTTTGTAAAAGCTGGAAAAGTTGTACAAATGTTTGACCAGCTCATTTGGTACTTTTGTCTCGCCTTCTCCAGTGCCTGTGCATGTGCTGGGCAGCGACTTCCACACACAGGCAGCCCGACCGGGCCCTTGCCTGCCCCTGCACCCTGGCCCAGCCGGGAGCCAGGCATGGCTTCAACGGGAGCAGCAGCTGTCCCCCGGAGCAGCCCTTCACCTCTGCCTTGTTCAGGTTGCAACCTCCTCACAGTCCCTGGCCAAACACCAACACATGCTCTTCCCAGCAGTTTTAAGAGCAGAAAAAAACAAAGCATGTGGCTCCCTGCCCTGTTCACGACTGCAGAGACTCGAGGCTCCTCAGCCTTTGGCTGCAACTGCCCCTTCTATGCAGCTGCAGCCTTTTGCTTGGCTTGGGAAAGGAGCCCCTGCGTGGCTGTGACAAGGGGCTCTGTGGTGGCTCCAACCCTCCCTGGTTATTGAAAGCCAACTAGTAGTGGCTCCCATCTTTGTTCCCAGCTCCACACCATTCCCCACACTACAGGGTCGTTCCATTTCAGGGATGGGCTGCAATGGGATGTGGCACACACGCCAGCAGGGCTCACTCCTTGCCCTACACCTCCCACTGCACTGGCCCCAGGACAACCTCTGGGAGAAGGGGAGTGATACCCACCAGCACCTGGCACTGGCACTGGCCCATCCCAGGGCTCCACGGAGTGCAGGGGGAAATGGGACTTTACCTCTTTCACTGAGGATGCCATCAATGCTGTGCTTGGCCTTCTTGTCTCCTTCCTCCACCTCCTTTCTTTCCAGTTCGGCCTCCTCTTCCTCGCCTTTCCCAAACTTGCTGCGCAGGATGCGGCTGATGGAGCTCACTTCAGGGGGGAGTGCAGAGCTGTGACCGGCTCGTCCCCAGCAGCCCCCCGCGGCCGTCGAGCCGNCACTCGGGACTTCGGGGAAGCAGCCGCCCACTCCCGTCCCCACGAGGGTTTCACGGGGCACCGTCCCACACCGGACTCCAGCGTGGGCACAGCAGCCCCCGAGGATCTTTTTTCCCCGAGCACGGGTGGTGGTTGATAAAAGCCCGCAGACATTGCTCAAATTCTGCTCCGGCTCTGTGTGTCCCCCCACCCCATCCTGCAAATAGCCCACCCCATCCTGCAAATATCCCACCGGCACAGGGAGCTGCTGCCCATCTCCTGCTTCCCAGCTCTAGCTCTCCGGCAAGCCCTGAGCCCTCCTACGGCAGCAGCCCGGAGGGGACAGCAGGGAAGCGCCGGGAGGAGGAGGGGAGGGGGATGCAGTTGTGATTTAATTGAAAACACCCCGCCGAGCACAGGAATCCTCCCGGGACGCGCCAGAGGCACCGCGTGCTAACGCCGCCCGCTCCGCGGGCACCGGCCCGACCCGGGGCTCCGATCCCGAGGGGACAGGGCTCACCCGGGTACCGCGCTGCCCTCCCGGGCCGCCCCCGACCCTCCGAGATGCGGCCGAAGCTGCGCTCCGTACCTGACGGCACCGTGTTGCGGTCACACACCCCGTCCTTCAGCAGCTTGTCCCGGATCTCCCAGCTGAACATGCCCGCGTTTTCTCGCTTGTATTCCTCGATTTTCTTCTCAACATCCGGCGTCGTCACCTGCTTCAGTAAAGACAAGGCGAGCGGGCACAACCTGTAGGGCCGGGGGTGGCCGGGGGAGCCTGGGCTGCCGCCGCCGGAACCCCCGGAGCGGTCGGAGCCTCCCCTGCCGTCGCCAGCGAGAGCCAGCACCGGCCCCCTTTATAAACGCCATTATAAAATTCCCGAAGACGAACAGAGTAAAATAAGAGGGGACACGGAAGGTAATAACGGGCCTGCCTAAGACGAACAGCCCCTGCGTTAAACGAAACGTCCCAGAAAATCCTCTGGGGTTACCAGGAAGGTGGGACAGAGCCCTCGGCGAGGAAAACCCCGAATTAGGCAGTACTGGCTGCCGTGCGGCCGAGAAAATCCTGTGGAAATTCTGGGTCGCGATCAGTGGAGGACTCCGGGCAACGAAGCTCCAGGTCAGTAAAGTTTCAGCTGAACAAAGTTTACAGATCCGAACAAAAACCAGCGTAATAAAAACGCGGAGAGGTTCGAGTACGGGGATTTTTCTTCGGTGGCCTCGTTATTTTAAAACAAATCTAAAATCAAACAAAAGAACGGTCTCCCGGCTGGGAACAGCCTTACGTTTGAGTAACAAGCTTATAAAAATTTACTTCTACTCCCAACACCGAAAGCAAAAGTTTGGGCACCGCTACTTTAGAAGAAACAAAGGAGGGTAAAAAAAAATCGAGCAACAACTTCCAGTAAATACTCAATCCTTTACTTCGTTTTAGTGGGAAAGAAAATCTAGAGGAGGAGGGGAAGACTAATCTTGGGGGAAAAAATCGTCTGCATTATTGTGAACACAAACTTCTCGGTGGCGTAGCTATAAATACATACAGCTCTAGAACAGGGAGAAAAAGCAAACAGAGAAGGAGAAGTAGCAGAAAGAAATACAGGTCGTTTCGTTGTGCTTTGCAACGAAAGCAAGGAGGGCCTGATCCCGCCGTGCTGCGTCAGCTCTGCCCCCGGACCGATTGCGTCCCGGTCCGACCCGCAGCGCTGAGCCCGCCAGCGCTCCTGCGGGGATGAGCGTGGGCACACGGGGGCCCGGGCAACAAAGCGCTCAAAAAACCCACCCTTTTCGCCCTATTTTCGTTTGAGATTTTTTTTCAATAGCATTTCCTTAATTAAAAGTATATTATTGCCACGAACTCTAACAATATTTTCAGAAGCCTCGGGAAGTTTGAGAGCAACAGGCGGTGGCATGGCGAGAGTGCCGTGCCCCATGCGTTTCTGCGCCCACCCCCGGCCACGCACGGTGGCCCCGGCCCTCCCGGGTGCTGCCGTCCCGCCTGTAAACCCTGGTGCCGGCCAACCTGGGCCGTGTCCCGGTCGGACCTCGGTCCCCGCCACCGCGGCCTGGGTTTGCCCGGCTCCGAGCGGGCGGGAGGGGCTCACCTTGGGCTTGCTGCCGCCGATGGCCCCCGGCCGGATGGAGCCCGTCTCCTGGTACCTGCAGAGAATTTTGGAGACGCAGCCGTGGGACACTCGCAGCTGGCGGGAGATGACACAGGGCCTTATGCCATGGTGGGCCATCTCCACTATCTTGTGCCGGATATGGTTGGGTAAAGGCCTGCCATTGATAAACACTCCTCCGAGCTGATTGACTCTGCCCTGGCCTAGAGGGGTAGAGACTAGAAAAGGAGGGAAGGGAGGCAAATGGCGTTAACGTCTCTTTCGGATCCTGCTGCGTCTTTTTTTTGTTGTTGTTACTGTTTTCTTGTCGTTGCTTTTCTATAAGGCAACTCAACCCCCGCCCGCCCC
>VZRZ01004549.1:3914282-3930315 GCA_013398175.1 Climacteris rufus
CAGCACGGCCCGGCGGGGGTCGGTGCTCTCCGCAGCCCCTCCGCCCTGCGGGAGCACGCCTGGCTGCCGGGCAGCTTGGTAACCCTGGAGTGCATTTTTTTTAAATCGCTCTGTTGATTTTAACAGTTGCTGAGGAGTCCCCACTGTCATTACGCTTTGGGACCAGCGGTTACAATGACGGGACACGCGTTAGGCACGAACACCGCTGATGAAGGGTTAATCTGGGAANCCTCCGCCCTGCGGGAGCACGCCTGGCTGCCGGGCAGCTTGGTAACCCTGGAGTGCATTTTTTTTAAATCGCTCTGTTGATTTTAACAGTTGCTGAGGAGTCCCCACTGTCATTACGCTTTGGGACCAGCGGTTACAATGACGGGACACGCGTTAGGCACGAACACCGCTGATGAAGGGTTAATCTGGGAAGGCAGGGTGTCATCTCTTCTATACACGGCAGCTCACAGGCTGATATTTTACTGCTTTTCGGAAAGAACATTTTGTGCACTGTGATTCTCTTTCATTATGCACAGTGAAAAATAAAAGGTAGTTTATTCCGGAAACTGGAGGCGGAAGGAGCTGCTGGTGGTGTTATTTACATCCTGGCATCGCTATACGGTTGAGAGCTTTTGCCCCGTGTAATGAAATGCCATCCAGACAGTGAAGTGTCCATAGCTGGCAATGTCATATGTTAAACAATCTGATAGATTTCACTAATTCAAAGGCTGCACTGTCTTGTCAGGGAAGTCTGGAATAACTCCTTTATCTTCAGGTGTAGCAGAGACCATAACAGTGGTTATTTCTCTTTGTAGTTCTGAAACACTACATGAGGATAGCTCTAGGCAAATAAGGCCTGTGTTTCAGGGACACTGCATCACCTTGCTGTCTTGCTAAAGCTGCATCTTGGGCATGTGAACTCTGGACTGAGAGCTGTGTCATCTTGGACACCTCTCCTCTGCTGTGTGACATGCTGGATCAGGAGTGCTTCATGGCAGATGCTAAGGAAAGCTCTCTTCTCCTAGTGATGGGTGCTTCTCTCTCTGCCATGACTTTGTTCTTGAGCCCTGAGCA
Source organism: Climacteris rufus (assembly GCA_013398175.1). Lineage (NCBI taxonomy): Eukaryota > Metazoa > Chordata > Aves > Passeriformes > Climacteridae > Climacteris > Climacteris rufus. Next base: position 3,915,345 of record VZRZ01004549.1, read on the forward strand.
TTCTTGAGGAGCCAACAAAAGGGGGAAACCATTGTTTAGAAAGACCGACTTATTGGAAAGATGAAAAGCCACATATTTGTAAATTGTGATGGCAAATCTGAAGATTGTCCTAGGAAAAGAGGGAACTTAGTTTAGCTTAGCATAAACCAAAATAAGGGGATAAAGGCAAATAGAGAAAAGTATGAATCTGTACAGAGAGATATAGTGTTTTCATAATTTATGCTAAGGGATGATTTAAAGTCCTTTAAAAATCTTGGTGTGCAGCTATTCATCATGTAGAGTCGAAAATCACCCCTTTTAAAAGCCCACACTGGTTTGCAACCTCAGAGGTAATCTGCCTGATGAATTTGGATTTTTTCATCTAACTATGGTATCTTCAATTTTTAAAATGAAATCGCATTTACTTAATAAAACATATTTACTCAGGCATTCTTATACTCTGAAATGTGTGTGTCTCATAGGGTTTTTTTGTTTATTTGTTTGTTGGGTTTTTGGTTTTTTGTTTGTTTTTTTTTTTGCTTGCTACTGTTTCCTGGTTATCAATGTTCCTATTTAATTAGTTCACTGTTAAGAGATGTATGTCAAATTATCCCAGGCACCACCCTTCCCTTTAATACTGTTGTCACTTTCATAACCCTACAACTTCCAATAATTTTCAAAACACATGAAAGTCCTTAGATCCATGCAAATATGTATTAATTTTTCAAGTACATTTTTTTTTTGGAGGCACGGTATCAAATGCTTTAATAAGGTCCAGATACATCAGCTGCATTTCTGGTTCAAACTGCTTTGCCCCTGTCTTTTGTGTTCTGTTTTCTTATCTGATGTGTATCTGCCTTGAGGTCAACTGAAACTCCATCTAATAAGTATATGAAAGTCAGCATTGGGAAAGCTTCCTGTAATTCTGGCATGAAAACTACACAGAATAGATGGGGAAGTTGAGCATAACTGAAAAAATAATAAGAATTTTAAAGCTAAATGCAGAATTAGGATTAAATTTACTTTGTTTTGGATAAAACTAAGAGTGAGAAGAACTGGTGTGTGGTCACAGAAACTTCCTTGTTCACAATGACCCCTATGAACACAAAGCTTGTTCGCACACCAGCAAAGTCATCCTGTGCTGTGCAGTCCCTGGAGAACATGATTGAACAGAACATGTAGGGTGCATGGTCCTCTCTCCTGGTGAGATGCTGCTTTGTTGTGGAAGGGTGTGACTCCTCTGCACCCTTTGTGTCTCTAGTGGCCCTCACCCTTCTGCTGGCACAGGAACTCGTGTGCTGACAAGGCAATGCTTGGAGACAATCCAACTGAACACTGTTTACTTTTTTTTATGAGTTTTTCTGCTGGAACAGCTCAGCTCAGCAGGCTGTTCCCTGGGTGCACGAGGTCTGCAGCCAGTGCTGGGAAAGTGGCAGTGGCTGCGGTCAGGAGAGGAAATGAGGCTGGGAGCACAGTGACGGTGATTTGTGAAGCCCTACCTTACTATGGAACAGAGCCATTAATGATTTCAGCCCTTCTGTCTTCGTCCAACATCCTGCCATGTGTATATTATAGTTGTGTCATGGAATGGCATAGTCCAGAGCCAGGCTTGAAAGCCTGCTGTGACAACCTGAAGAATAAACTGTGCTCCTGTATCCCCCAGCAGCCATATCTGTGGAGGACAGCATCCCATTGTAGCTCTCTGAGAGGCTGGGGATTCACCAGGCAGGGTGTTTGGGCCCATCCCCTCCTGCTGCCTGCGATGTGCTGCTGCCCTGGCTCCTGGGTCACTTGGTGCCCAGCCTGAAGTTAAAGGTGGCTTCTTAGCTGGGGACTGAACTCATGGTCCTTCACAAGCAGAGGAGCTGGACCATGAGTGCTGGAAAACATCTCCATGTGAATTTAAAGGCTTCCTAGGCAGGGGTTGAAGAGATGAGAAATTTCTTCAGAATTTTGGAAGAGTAACTGCGTTTCTGAAGATCCAGATGTATTCTTTTATTCACTTTAATGACAATGAGCATTTACTCTTCGGATTGTCAGCTTGTAGAGACTGTTCTTTAGTGGGAAAGATGTATCAGTAAAAAAAACCCTGGAATGTAGCTGAGTCGATTCTGATAGTTGGCTTTTGCCTGAACCACTATAGGAGACTTTGGATATTATTCACCAGAAGTTGTGTTACAAATTCAGAGCAAAAGTAGCAAACAAAATACACATTTTTCCACTTAATCACTCTGCAGCTGGCAGGACTTGATTTTTAGCATTTTAAATATTGGGCCTGATTTATCCTGTGCAGTGTGCCACTTTCATGCTGGTGCAGGACTTGGTCAGAAAAGAGCTGTAGCAGTGTAAAATGAACTCATTGATGAGCTAAGCCCAAAACTTCATAGAAGAATCCTCCCATTTTTCATAAGGGACATATTGACATACACCCCTGCAGCAATAATATCATGTTTAGCTAGTTTAATACTTCAGAAAGTATGATCGGTAAGCTTTTCACTTTTGAGGGACGAAAACAAATGTGCCTTATTTTTATGCTGTGTCATTGCATGATAGGATGCTGCAACATCTTATGCTTTCTTCATGTTAACTTTTTATTTCATGTAAAGTATTTCTGAATAATTTATAATTAAAGTGCTTTTTTTACCTCTTCTGTATTGGAACTACCATAAAAGCTATTGCATGTGTGGTCTATTGCATTGAGTATTGAAAGGAATGTTCATTTTCAATAATATTTGCAGGCCATTTCAGGGAGCTGAAAAAGGAGAGAAAAAGGATTACAGTTATGAGCAATTCTACATCAGTCGCAGCCATATAATAATATGTTAATGTCTTAATGTATATAATAGGAAAGATGCAGAAGTAGATGCAGACATACAATGTTTGACACTACTCTTTCCCAAAAAAACCTTTCTTGTGTTGTAGCTGCTAATTACATTTCTATTTCAGTTGCCTCAGGAAATGAGGTATGTGTGAAGGACAGAACTTCACTGACTACTCACCTCTGCTGGTGAGGTCTCTGCTTTCCCTTTTCTCCTAGATGAAGCTTTAAGCTTCTCTTCCTCAGCCAGTGCTGAGCTGCAGCCCCAAGCACAGACACACCCTCGTTGGCATCAGTCTGGTGCCAGATTGTGCAACAGGTTTATTGGCAACAAGAGGGTGAGGAACATGGGCTTAAAGCTGGGGGTGATGCATAATTTCTGATGGGAATAATTTCTAGTTATTCCCATCCATTTATTTTCCATAGTCCTGTGATTTTAGCACATCCCAAACAGGTAGTTGCATTACCAGCTTTGGTTAGGAAAAGATGAACTATTTGAAACTGTGAGAGGATATCCAGTAGGTGCAATAAACTTCTCAAACAGCTAAGCTGTAACAGAAACAAGGAGATCACCACAGACTTGGTATCCATAGGAAAGCCACCTCAGAAATGTTATTTCAGTCGGTGGCAGACATGGGCTGACTCTGCAGTTTGGGCAGAGGTGACTCTGGTATTCCCTGTGCACACCCACGTTTGATCCTCCTGGTGGGAGCATCAGGATGGATGGTTTGGGCTCCAGAGCTGTGCAGCCCTTGTCCCTTGGGATGCAGAGCAGTGACACACAGCCAAAGGAACCCCCATCTCTTGTGGTGTGGCACTTTACTAAGGGCTCCTTGGAGCAGCAACTGTGGTTCAGTGCTAGGGCGGATCTGCCCTGGGTGTTTGCAGAGATTTAATTAATCTCATGGAAAGCAGTATTTAAATTGGTGTAGTCTTCCAGGTTGGCTGCAGCTTTAGGAACAAATGTATTTGTATAAAATTTACCTTCTCCTAAGCAAACAGCACTTGTTCAGAACCTTTGGTGATGATATAACTGAGTCAAGGATCCAGGAATTTGATTCTTGGATTTAACTGTTGGTTTTTTCAAAAAGGACCAAGCTAAAAAGAGCAAAAGAAAGAAAACCTCAGAAAAGTCCTTTGTTTTGGCCAGCACTGTGTTTTCTGAACTTCAGAGTAGTAGTGAATATTTAACCTGACACTGAATGCTGATGTAGGTGTCAGTGTGGGGCTGGCAGAGCCTGTTTGGGCTTGTTTGAAGCAGCAGCCCCTGCAAGGAGACAGATCTCTGCAGAGCAGGGCATTTCAGGGTGCAGGACTGCTGTGTCTCAGTGGCACCTTGGGGCTCCAAATTATGGCTATGTTGGCCACAGTAAAGCAGCTGGGTGGCCAAATAGAAACGAAATTAATAATTACTATTAATGGTGATTCATTAGTGAATGCCAGCATGGCTATTAGCTCTGTGCAGTTACTTTCTGCTGCCCAAATTGTTCTTGCATGGTACTGACATAGTATATGGAATGACTTTAAAGGATTATTTAGTCCTTTGGGAGCTCTGTTTAGAAGACACATTCCAGTTACTGATTTTGTTACAGGATATCATTGGTAACCTTGAGTTAAAATAGGGATGATTATCTCTGAAGTGAAATCCTGAGCCAGTGAAGCTGGTTACAAATTTTTGTCATCAGCTTCTAAGTGGCCAAGTTTTTGTCCTTGATAATGACAGGGACATCTTTTTTTAAGACAGCTTGGAAGCAACTACTATTGCTCAGACCACAGTGTTGTGTATATGTGCTTGAATCAATTCAGGTGAAGAGTTTGGGAATTTTTGCATTCATACCATTGCATACATTCAGCTATTAAAATCATAATGGTTTTGTTTGTTTTGAGCTGAAGTGAGCATATGGGCGTTGGTTTGGGGCTTGGGAGAGGGGGTTGTTTGCTTGTTTTTAAGTGAACTTCTCCTTCTCACAACAAATAGCAAATTTAAACATCACTTGACATAAGCCTAAAACCTACCTGTATCTCTGCGACCCTGGAGGAGCCCAGCCTCTGCTTTTAACAGGGGGATTAGTCAGAAAAGCAAACCAGGTGTTAGGGGTGAATTAGGAACAATTCTAGATGACAAGAGAAAGCGTTGTTTTGTCACTACATCATGTACTGAGCCCTGTGTGCGCTGCTGGTGCCTTTTCTCTAGGAAGGAAAATGTTCAGCCAAGAGCAAGAAGGGGCAGGGACTGGGAAGATCTTCCTTAAGAAGGAAACCCAGCAGACCAGGGCTCTGGAAGAGACGGCTCAGAGGGGATACAAGAGCAGTGTAATTGGCTCTGCTGAGCAAGCCAAGTGACTGAGGTGCCCAGGGAGCAGATCTGCAGCATTTCCAGGGGATGCAGGCTGCCAGGAGCGATGCTGCCAACTCCCAAACCCGCCCTGCCAGGGGTGACCGTAACCCTAGGAGCAGAGGGGTATCTCATTTGGTACTTGGCATACTCCTGCTGGATTGTCCCTACTGCTGGCCCACTCCTTTTCATAATATTGGAAAGGAAGATGAGAAGCTTGGTTCTAATGGGTTGATTAGATTTTAAGTATTTTGTAACAAAAACAACTAACAACCAGGATGTCTTTCTGGTGCGGGTGAGAGCTCGGGATGTAACCTTTGGAGAGAAAACTCTTCCATTACCTAAAAATTTGGTTCTAGCTGAGTCAAGAAAGAGATTCCTTCATCCTAATTTAAAATCTAAATTACATTAATTGAAGAGTGTATGTTTCCTGAGTTTTATGAGTAAGAATAACTGAAAATTTATTAAATTGCCATTTTTTTGTTCACAATTGTTTTCCCTACAAAAATGTGCACTAGATTAGGAGACCCAGTAGTAAATGCCAGTTTGGAAGTATTCCACTGGATTCATTGCAGTTACTCTAAAGGCACTTTCCTTAGTGAGTACAGAATTGGGCCCTGTGTGCAGAAGTTTTCCACTTTTAGACCTGAGGGAATATAATCAGGAGCTAGGCTGAGGTCCCATTCCAGATGAAGCCTTTCATATGTAGATTATAAAATCAGTAAAAAACAAGCTTAGTTTGGCAGTTACTTCAAAAAAGACCCTTGGATGATTTTATCAACAACAGAAGAGGCAATTCATTTTTCATGCTTGAAATCATCACATATCTATCTCATTTTAGGAGATGTGATCTATACTGACTGGGGGATTTTGTGTAGAAAGAAAAATACCATATTTGAGAGAAATTTTCTTAGGGGCACTTCAGGTAAACACTTCTGCCCTCAAAAACCTTATCCCCTAATCTCAGAGAAACATTTTTACCCCGTGTATTTAGATCAATATTTTTGGTTTATTTATTTATGTTGTCTTGTCTCTTTGACTGCCTGAGGCTTCAAATAAGATTTCAGAAATTTATCCTGAATTTCTATATTAACTCTGCTAGAAGCTTGGACACTGAGTTAGAGTTGTGGTTTGGATTTGTAGATGCTGATGCAAGAAAGCACCCAAGGAATGCAACTTCTCTCAACTCTTGCACTGCAAGAGACCTCTTAACCACCAAGGAAGGGAGTTAAAACACAATTTTCTCTTCAGCCATTGCCAGGAAAGCTGCCAACCAGATGGATGATGAACAATCATAGTTAAAAGTTCTGTGTGTGCTGCCATTGCTTTTCAAAATGCATATTGCCCCAATGAGCACAAATGAATAGAGATAATGGGGTGGGCATGGATGTCTCCCCTAAAACAATCACTGGCTGTCCCAAGTGGTGTTGACTTGCACAGTGTGTGTGCAAAAGCCACTGTAAATGCTGCCCTAACATCCACCCTCCCAGCCAGAGGGTGCACAGCTCCTGGCAGGTGTGGTTTGTCACCTCTCAGATGACATCTGACATTCAACAACTTGATGCAGAGGAAATATTTTACTAAAATAGTTGAAAATAATATTAAAATAGGCATACATGCAGTTGTATTAAAGGGAGATAAAGTATGGCCATGTTTCTCTCCTAAAAAAAAAAAAAAAAGGCAGCCTGACATTTGGTGATATTTAAATACATTTCAACAGGAAAATGTTTGATCTGGGAATGAGGCATAGTAGAAAATCACTCTTACTATAAGGTATTAGAGGTGAAGGACCATTTGTTACTCCATTCTGAAGAGGGATGAGGGAGCTGCCCAGGCAAGCCAGCTCCTCAGCCTGCCTGCTTCTGAATTCAGTGCTGTCTCCCCAAAGAAGTCTCTGAGTGCAGGGTAGCCCTGTATTTCTGTCTTCTATATTGGTCCCTCTTCCTTTTTACCTTCCCCTGGTCCAAAGATTCCCCTGGTCCACTTTTAAGGGTTTGCAGAGTTAGCCTGGGCAGGACGGGCTGGAAACACACTGGTCACACCTGAAAGGAACAGTCATCTCAACTTCACTTATATATAAATATAAAGCATTATAAATATATAAACAGAAAAGGTTTTTTTCTTGCTGCCCTGTACAGTCCACTTCACAGCTTCCACTGTTTGAAGTGGATAACTTGTATGCTTGTATGCTGTCAGACCTCCTAATGATTGTTTCTATCTACTATACCTTAAAAAATGTACATATGTATTCTTCTTGGCTTACTGACAGTCAGTCAATGTTAAAGCATTGACATATGGGTGTGGGATTTTTTGCTGTCTTTAAATTAGGACCAGTGACATTAAGGTTTGTCATGTAAATAGTAGAAATAAAGCAAAAAAACCCAAGAGCTATTTATGGTTTTAGGATGACATCTGTAATGTGGGTGGCAGTAGAATGAGAAGTAGAGAATTTCAAAGCTGTTCATAGTTGAATGAATTGACTGAGCATATATTTTTTAGTGGTTTTAAAGGCATTTGTTATCCAAAGCTCATGCATGCAAACAAAATAAATATCTGAACTAAAGATAAAATAAATCTATTAACTGGCTGCACAAATCTCAATCCCTTTCTTTGCTCCTTTTCCACTCCCACCCTTTCTTCTCTGGACTTTTCACTCCTAAACAGACCTTTTGTTGAAACTCATACATTTCCTGGAAAAAAATAATTTAAGAGGTCAGCAGTTAGCAAAATTCACTGTTGCTTTGATAGGATGCTTTTTGTTGGCCGAGTCTCTTCAGGCACCCAACAATCCTGATGGCCAGGTTGACCTGCCCTGGCAATGCCCTGCTCCATACTGTAAATAGACAGATTTTAGAGGAGAGGAAAGAAAAGTACCCTCAGTCTGTTTCATTCCAAACAAGTGTTCAGCAGCAGTGACTCATGCTGCCATAATGCAGGGATAAACATTTAGAAGACATAAAGCTGCAGCTTCAGAAATGACGGCAGCAAGTTTGATGCATGTAAGGTGCCACCGAGGAGAAGCTATCAAGGGGCAGGACAGAGAGGAACCTGGCTTTCCAAACCATCCTCTGCTCTGAACAGGATGACGAACCTTGGAGAATGTGCAGTGTACAGAGGGCACTTGGAAATGTCTCTGCCAGGGCAAGATAAACCACTGCTCCCCAGCACTGGTGAGCCTCAATTCCTTTTGCCCCAGAAAAGGTACAGAATTAAAATCAGCAGCTCCTTTCCCACAGGTTTTGCTCGGTTTTGTGCCTGCTGGCTGTGAGCTGCCCAGTAACAGCTGAGTGCTCCAAGGCAGCACACTGTGCTCAGGCTTCCTGCTGCGCACGTGGGCTCAGAGCAGAACTGACTTTTCTGCAATAATGGCTTTCCTGAAAGAAAAGGCTTTGTTGTAGAAAAGGCACTTGTAGAAAGTAGGGAATTACACTGTATTTGATAATAATTACTCGAGGACTGTAATCTTGTCTCCATTTTTACACATGCTGGATGAGGATTCATTGAAGAGCCCACAGCAGGAGATGTCTCAGAATAAAGCAAGCAAAGAGAAAGGACATTTGCTCAGCTGTGCCCTTCCAGCAGTGCTCTTGTCCCTTTAGCAAGGTGTACTGTCAGCCTGACCATTTCTAGGGGGCTGGTTGTAAGGATCTGGTGTGGGTCACCCTGAACAAAGAGCCTCCCAGGCACTTTGACAGGAATGATTTACAGAATCTGCTGAATTCCTTTGTCTTTGTGTCATCTCTTCAGTCCAGGCACTGACTGCTGTAAGCAGAGATCATCAGACAGCAGCATGGGAGTCACTGCAAAAAAACCACTAAAACCCTTTCTACAGAGTCAAGTACATTGAGACAAGACCCCACCCAAGGAAGAGCAGTTTTGACCATTTTAAGCCTCGGCTGTTGTTGAGACAAACAGAACTTTTTCCAGAGGGCTGGTATATGGTATTGTAAATAAGATAATTAGACAGGTCAACTCTTATGATAGGTAAGTTTTTAAAAATCCTTAGGCATTAAGTTGGATATTTAAATACAACATTATTAATTCTTCTGCTGTTGTTTCCTAAAACACTGCAATAGCAAATGTATGGCATAGCCTACAAACAGCCAGAAACGTTGTGAACACCTCTAGGAATTTCACAGTAGATGTGCATGCAATTGAAGTGTCCAAGTGATATGGTGCAGCATAATCATTTAAATGACATGCTAATCTTCGCTGGAAATTAGCAATACCATTTCAAGCAATGCAAATCATGAGCAATTACACAGAATTATCTGGTTACTTATGCTGCAAACAGAAAAGCTAATTATTCCTACGCAAGACAGCAGCCACAGCTTCAGCACATTCCCTTTCTTGCAGTTTTTGGAGATGCTTTCATCTTTCCAAGTTGTAAAAATTCACTTTGCTTTTGTAATTACATTCTCTAAAACTGAAAATATAAGGATTTTATAATAAAATTATGTGAGAATTATTTAAAAAATGAGTCTACAATTCCATTTTCCTCCATGCCTAAAGTTATAGGACTTGATGAGCAGTTTGGACCCCAAAGGACTGATATGTTTAACACACACTGTGTGCCGGAGCTTTACATTTTGATACCATCTGTGCAATGACAATTGCTTTATATTCAGTGCCTTGAAGGCTGCAGAGGTATTGCAGCTTCCAATCTTTCTGTATCACTCAGCCAAACTAATGAGGTATTGGCACAGCAAACCTTTTCTCCTCATCAGGAAAGGCCTGCAAAACATGCAGACTTGAGACCCAGTACAGCTGTGCAGACTCCTGTTGGTCCAAATCAGGCTGGTTTTGTGTTGTTCCATCTCTGATGGAAATCAGACCTGGGGGAGATGCAGCGGGAATTGTACCAGTCCATGGCATTACACTGCAGACACACGTTCCTGCTGCTGCAGAGCAAAGCCTGCAAAACTTTGTGATTCTTTCTCTATTGACCTTTCTTGCGAATTTTTTTTCTAAAAACATTTCTTCAAACTGGATTTTATTTGAACTTTGATATGCATTTAATCAGAAGCAAAATATTCAAGTGCTGTGAAAACCATAGTCTCTCATGTTGGTTTCTAAGGGCACTTTCTACAGAACTTCTTCATCTCTTCACCATATTTCAAAACCTTCAGTTCTTCCAACTAAGCTGAGAAAGCTCCATTTTGTTGCCTGTGAGGTTAGTGGGTGGTTGGGTCTGACATTCAGTACTGAAAGTCTCAGATCCAAAATAATGTGCTCAGTAGCTTGTCAACTAAATGTAATGAAAAAGCAAAAGTCTTATAAAAGGAATACTTGTGACTTATGGTTTTAAGGCATACAAAATTGAATTGTTTCTTTCTCAGTATAAACAGTAAAAAATGTAAATTGCCAAAAAATGGCGAAGGAAGGTGAAAGTCAGAGTTGGGGTCTCAGTATGTTGAAAAAATGACTGAGGATAGTGAAAACATGTGAGATAAAGGTGAAGAGAACATTTGTTTAACCCTGTTCAGATACATTGTGCTGTGGTAGTTGGTGGGATTTCTGCCTTCGCTGCATGGCCAAAGGATTTCTGTGTCTGGGATTGCTGAGTCCCACCCCTCTCTCTGGCACAGCCCACAGGTTCAGTGCTCCCAGGTCACAGTGTGCTGGTGTTTGTAGCTCTGCCCTGCCAAACCTTCATCACCCCTCCACGTATTCAAGACACTGGTGAGGACTCTCCCCTGGCAGCAGAGACATCTCATCATGCAGTGGCTCTCTGCCTACTGCAGCAGTAGAGTGGAGGCTTCAGTTTGTTCATGTTTGTGTCACTTCAGTGTCTTCTTGTTTGGAAAACTGCAGTTCTGACAGTTGTATCTATAACTAATAACCCACAGCTGCCTCAGAGGGCTCTCAGCCGAAGTAACTCCAAGTGTGATCCTCCACAGTGAGATGTGGCTGCTGTCTGTGGACTGACAGCAAAAGATCTGCTCATATTTTGCTCCTGCAGATCCATTGCCTCAGCTTACCAGTGAAAACAAGGCCTGTCTGGCTGTCAGGATTGCGAACTCAGGCTGCCTTCTGAAAACTGAGCTGTGTTCTCCTAGCATCATCATCCACCCCCAGTCCTGGAATTTCTACTTCACTCTTAACTTTGTTGATGCTGGAGGCAAAATTATCAACCATCATGACAGTGACACCCGTTGTTGTTAAGGAAATGCCTTCAGCACAAGGCACTATTCTCAGCCTTCTCAAAAGTTATCCTTTGTATTCTCATCTTTCATGCTTATCCTCAGCCCAGGGGTGATTTTCTTCCCTTGTGAAAATGTAGCTGAATACTGACCAGCTATTAGTGAGATATTTTGGCCCTGGATGAGGTCGTTTCACTAGATAAAGCTTTAAAAACGTTTTTTGCTACTGGACAGTTTATAAACAGCTTCTTTTAAACATTCTCCAAATGCTGCTCATCTGCTCCTTTGCAGTGACATTGATTCCACTGGCTTTACAGAAAGTTGCCTTTCTAAGTCTCAGGAAATCTGTATGGGCCACACAAAGTTCTTGGGACAGCTCTTGAATTTTTTATTTGTTAAATTTTGGGGTTTTTTTTCAAAAGCAAATCTTTCAAAGAGCCAAATCCTGAGTATTTTCCTTGCCCAGCAGAAGCAGGTCTCAGGAAAAGGCCATTAGAACACTGTTCCATAAAGGGAATAGAAGATGAATGATTCATACTCTTGCTTGGCACAGTAGTTAAACAAGTTGTTCTGTGAGCAGTAGAAATAATTAAACAAGGTTCCTATAGATTTTTACATTTTCACATTACTAGGCATTTTCAGTCTTCTGCCTTTGGTTCTCTCCTCAAATCCTGCATCCTCTGTATGCCCCAAACCCCTCCCACTGATATGCTGTGGTCTTTCCTGCAACCTTCTATTCCATCCTGGAAGCATCTCTATTTGCCTCTTCCTGGTCCCCCTGCAGCCATGTCCATCTCTGGTACTGGATAGACCAGAGGTGGAATTGCCTGGAAATAAGTGTGTCCTGAGTGGGGTCATCAGGCAGCTCAAGTTGTGTCTCTGTTATTCCACTGCTTTCTCCCTAAAACCAGAGGACTGCAGTCTGGGGAAACCTCTGTTCCTGTGATGAATGTGGTTTTTATTTGCCAGCTGGCTAAAAAATTGGTTAAGGGGAGATGTTGGGGCAGTTTGATCAGATTGATCATTATCTTCCTAAGAAAATATCCAAAAGCTGTTAATGAGTTGTCTTTGTGTCCTAAACCTACGGGTTATGAAGATGGTGCATGGTCTAGCAGGGAAGCCATGTGAGAAACAGCTGAGGCCACTTGGTTTGTTCACCCTGGAGAAGAGGAGACTGAGGGGAGGCCTCATCACAGCCTGCAGCTTCCTTATGAGGGAAAGTGGAGGGGCAGGCACTGATCTTTGCTCTCTGGTGCCCATTGACAGGACTCAAGGGAACAGCATGAAACTGTGTCATGGGAGGGTTAGGTTGGATACCAGGAAAACATTTTTCACTCAGAGGGCTGTTGGGCACTGGAACACGCTCCCCAGGGAAGTGGTCATGGTCCCAAGCCTGTCTGAGTTCAAGAAGCATTTGAACAATGCTCTCAGGCACAGGGTGTGACTATTGGGGTTGTCCTCGGCCAGGAATTGCACTTTGATGATCCCTGTGGGTCCCTTCCAACTGAGGATGTTCTGTGATTCTATGACACTGGGCCTGAAATGTTTCTTTCACTCCAGAATTTAGTCTATATTAGGAGCATAACTCCCACAAATCCCTTCACTTTCCACAGAAAGAAAAGGGTCACAGACTTCCATTTATCAGCTCATGTAGTACTTGTAATTGCTCATGTTGATTCCAAGACATGGACAAGGCATATTAAAATTAACAATAAGTGTTTTCTCTCTATTAAGTTCAGAGTAAGTTTGATTAATAAAACTTTAGCAATTCTGAATTCTTATCAGCTGAGTGCTGGTATGCTCACCGAGACACACTCCCACTAACCTAAGTGTGCACCTGAAGAGGAATTGGGGAGAAGCTGGCTGCAAATTATTAGTTCTATTTTAATACTTGAGAAGTATTATAATGACATAAGTATGTAGGCAGATCAGATAAATATTGACTTGTGGTTGACAAAGAGATGTTTTAAAATAACCACCTGCCCTGGCCATGCACTTTCATTCCTGCTTTCCTGCTTTCCACTGTGTCTCTGGATCAGATCCTATCCCACTGGCATCAGTGGCAACACTCCCAGCTGCACCAGCAGGGCTGTAATTTTACTCTTCAAATTAAACTGTTAAAAACTTTTGTAATGTTGTGTATATAGGTAGACAAAAGTAGAATGAAATGGTTTTGAAGACTTTTTCTGTAACACAGTGAAAATAGCCATGAAGGGACTATGATTTGAACTCATCTAACTTTAGTGAAATCAGTCTATGTAGAAGGAATTAAGCAATATGAATGCAACTCTTAATTGAAATTCCATGTTTGTGGATGTTTCACATATCAAAGAAATAGGAAAAAGAAATGTTTCCTAGATACTTATGAGTGCACCTGGTAAATTATACAGCCATTAAAAACAAATTCAGAAGTAAGCAATGAATAATTCCCCCAAGTAAAGGGTACAAACATCACTGAGTGGGCACAGGCAGCTTCTCTCCTCAGACCCTGTGAATTGGTTCTGCCAACAGGTGAGCCCTGTGCACACCCCAGCAGTGAGGAAAGCACTCGAAACGTGATGTCACCTGGAGCTGCTGTTGGGCAAACCTGTAATGATAGAAGATTGCATTTGGAGAAGATAAAAGAAAATGAATCACACAAACAAGTAGATGGGATCTATGGAGTCTGCCCTGGAATCTGGATGGAGGTGATGAAGAGTTGTCCCTGGGATTCCTCACAGAGGCCATGCAGCCCACAGCCATGGTCTGGCCTGGCCCAGCCCAGGCTGGGTGATGAGATGACTCTGCCATCTCAAGAGCAGTAGCACTCACAAGGCCTGGGTGAGCATCTCTGGGTGGCACAGGGACACACTGACTTGCTAAACAGCAAATGTACATAGCTCTGGTTTCCAAGGGTTCTGGAAAGGAAAACCTTGATGTAATCTTGGATAATTTGGGGTATTTGAGAACGAAAAAAACCCTGACAAACTTTAAATGAGTCTATGTTGAGCAAATGATGATTGTGCAATCCTTGTACAAAATACATTTCTGGGAATAGAAATGGGCTGCTCTTAAAAAAAAAAATTAGAATGCACCAACAGAACTAAGGTACTAAATGTTTCAAAAGTAGGAATCAGCAAGGATCACCTGTGGCAAGGTTTGCAGCCCTAGAACTTGAGGGGCATCTTGCAAATGATCAACTCCTCTCTTTCTGTGGGAAAATCCATAGCTGTATGTAAGGGAGAAAACACTTAAGAGGTGTATCCTTATAGGTGTATGTGTATATGTCATGTATACAGTACAGATGTGCCAATATTTGGGAGAAGAAATAAAAGCTGATTCCAATATGGGACAAAAGGAAGCCATGAACAGCCCAGGGTATGTGTTACACCCAAGGGGTGAATGGACAGGAAACGAGCCCATGAAGCACGGCATTCATGTCTAAGTGTTTTTACCAAAGATCTTGGTGTGATTCCGGGCATTTTGTCTTTAGGTTAAGAAAGCAGCCGTGCTTATCTCGGTGCAGAATATGTTCTATTTTCTTTCTTTCTGTTTTTCAGGTTCATCCTAGCAGGGAAGACACCAAAGAGGAGGACGGCGCTGAATGCCCTGTCCTCGCCGGGCGGGGACCCGCGGGGTTGGGAGGGGGACGCGCAGGGCCCGGCCGGCAAGGGGCGCTCCCGGGCGGGGCCGCGCACCTGTGCGGCGGCCGGGCCG
>VZRZ01004549.1:3931086-4006983 GCA_013398175.1 Climacteris rufus
GCGGCTCCTTCCTGCTCGCCGCAGCCCAGGTGCCCGTGGAAGCGGGCTCGGCTCCCGGCGCTTCCCGCTGGCCAGGCGGGTCGCGGCGTTTCGCGGCAGGGTCTGTAATTCCCTTGTGTATCAGAAGGGAACAGGCAAGGACATGATGCAACCCATGTGTACAGGTCGGACGACCTGCTTTTTCTCTTACTGTAACGACTTGAGTTCATTAGCAGATCACTTTGTGGTGCCTTTTGAAAAGCAGGTGTGATAATCGGCTTCCAAACTCTACCTGCAAAATAAACGCGGACCAGCCGTGAATGCCACAGCTCTACCACTCTCTCTTCCTTTCATGCTCTTTTACCCTTCCCTGTTTCATATTCAGTGCCCAGGATCCCCTTTCAAGCATCTAAAATTGTTCCTTGGCTGCCGCTTGACTCTTTCTCAATTAGAAGTTGTAGTTCTTCAGTCTGCTCACTTCTGAATTACAGTAAGCTCTATTTGCAGTAAACTATGCAGATAATTCACTAAAAGACTCGTTGTCACTGCTTTCTTTTGAACAGTGATGTAGTTCATGTAGCAGTGTTGATACTAAAATTCTGTCCAGGTTAATGCTCCACGAATGCAGCTGTTCACTTCCCCTTGAGCAATTGTTTTCGGTTTCACAAAGCAAGGCACAATTACCTTTATGTGAAGGGTGAATGCACTCTGGGTGAGGCTCCATGAGACTTAGAGATAGAAGCACAAAGGTTTGTTTCCACAGAATGAGGATGCTTACACCCGAGACATGTGGAAGTTGGGTTCAAATACCCCAAAAATGGAGATGGGAGTAATGGCTTGAACATTATTTCAATGAAGTGCTAAAATAGTAGACAGACTCTGTCTGTTCCTTTTTTTGAAACTGGAAATGAAAAATCCGGTTTTGCAAGGAGGGTCTTCTGCAAGCTGCCAGGAGATGCAAAAGGTGAATTCCAATCTGCTATAGCCCAGCCCCACTGCTTTGTTGCTAAATGACCTGGGGTTGCCTTGATGTATCTGCAAATAAGCAGGTTTAGGAGTCTGATTTGCATAGCAAATTCATTGGCCATAAATTCTCTATGGACAGTGGCATTTTCTTGCTGTTAGCTGCAGGTGTTTGCAGAAAGGTGCTTAAATGCTGCTCCTGTGTCTCTCTCCTCATGACTTAGCATGGCTCTGTACTCATCCATCCCTTCCTGAAACTTGGGAGTTTCAAAGTCTATGTCATCAGGACAGTTGGTTCCTATAACATAGTAACTTTCACATTGCTTTGTCTTTACTGCCACAACTGTCTAAAAGTTTTTAGGCTCTGCTCTGTAAGTTCTTGGGCAATCAGTAGGCTATACCTGTAAAAACAGAGTATATTGCATGCAGTGAAGAAGATGTGAATGGCTTAGTGGCGGTGGAACTGCCACAGCTCCATCTCTCTAGGACATTCCCCCTTTCCTCAGTGCCAGCTCTCAGGTCCCTGCATCTGCCATGGGCTGGATCATGTGCCGGGCTGGATCATGTGCCAGGCTGGCCCAGCTCCCCAGACTTTGGGGAGAGGGAGCTGAGGGCTGGTAGTTGGTGGTATTTTGGGAGGAGATGGACACACCTGGTAGGTGTAGGTGCCATACTGCATGGAGGGAAAAGAGGATCCCTCAGGAGGGTAAAGACGGGAGCTCTCCATCTGGAGGAAGGAGGCCTTTAATTACTGGCATACATTTGTTCCAGGGGTGCTGCTTACGATTCATCAGCATCTTCTTTTATGTATAACCTGGAGATTATATGTGTGTTAAAAGAAAAAAAGCCAGCAATGCCTCATTACAGTGGTCAGCAGCACAAGCGGCTGTATTTCTGAACCTCTGTGCATCAGCTGTGTGGAAGAGTTGCCCCATAGGAGTTGTCATGAGATGAGACAGGGAATGAAATTCTTAGATGTGACAGCCATGGCTGCAGGTGTTTCTGAAATATTGAATCAGTTGCCTAGCCTGTGTTCTTGATGTTCCTTGGTTACCAGATCATTTACTAACTCAAATGAAAACTCTGGTGTCTGTGGAAGATACAGAATGGTGCTAGTCCAACACACTAACTGGATTTACACTCTGGCTTGTCCTTTTTATTGAATCCATGGGCTTTTAGTGAAGAAACTCTTTGGGTTTATTACTACACAAGACAAGAGAGTAACTTCTTGTAATTATCCTGTCTCTAGCTAATACTACTTTCTTTTCTATACTTCTTTCTATTATTAGTTTCTTTCACAAGGAATTTATTTCTGGAACTGCTTGAAAGATCTCTTTTCCTGTATGAAGTCCTCGAGTTGTGCATTTAACAACACCAACTTACTTCCCAGGGACTTCTCTGGTGTTCTGTGAGTGGCCAGATAAAGTCTACATACATTTAAAAAGTGGAGCTCTGCTTATCTCTAATCTCCTGGTGGACTTTTGCTCCTGAAATTGATAGCCTGAATGAAAGGGAACAAAGGAAAAAAGCAATCTTCTACTCAAAGCTTGTTATAGAGATTTGTTTGTCTTTCTCCACTCTTCCTGTCCCAGATGCTTTATCACCTCGAGATCTGTCTTTCTGCCTTTGAGAGAGTACAGTTCATGTTTACACTGTAGTTATTCCTTAACTGTCAGAACTGCTCCGAGCTGGCGCAGTGTGTACGAACTGCCTGATGATGGTTCGTGATTGTATGGTTCTTGCTCATGCTGCAGGTGAGGAGGATAATAACCAGGATAACAGCCAGGTGATGGTAACAGAAACAGAAAAGGTAGGTAAAAACTGTACATCCATCTCAGCTGTATCACAGTCCCAAGAAATGTGGTCAGTTACTGGCAAGGTATAGATGACAACACTGCTTTTGCTGTGAAGTGATGGCTGGTAATTTGAAGCATGCTTGCTCTAGAGCTTGAGTCAAGGTCTCTCTTCTGTGGCATTCCCTTGCCATAGATTTTTGTGTTAGTCTCAGTGTCTTGCTTTTTCTTTTTAAATTGCCTTGCAGTCTTACTTGGTTTCACATTGTTTCCCTTTCCGTGCAACAGTGAGTTGGTGGTAGTTGAGGTAGGCTCAACTGTGAGACAAACCCTTGTGCAAAAAGGCCAAGAGCACTGTTAAGGGAACTGGCAGCAAGGCATTTCTTCCTTAAATGCCAGCACTTTGTCATCCTAGAGAATACAGCTGAACTTTTGGAAGTTCTTCTGTTTGGATCTGCAGCTGGGGAAACATG
This sequence comes from Climacteris rufus, assembly GCA_013398175.1. NCBI lineage: Eukaryota > Metazoa > Chordata > Aves > Passeriformes > Climacteridae > Climacteris > Climacteris rufus. Next base: position 3,934,295 of record VZRZ01004549.1, read on the forward strand.
AGATCCAGTGTCTAATTTCAGTGGGCTGAGCACCAGGATCTCATTCCCCAGCATCTCTCCCGTGCTCTGGCACTCTGTGTTCAGATCTCCCCTACCCAGCGTGGTGGCTGAGGGAGCTGGCCTGTCCTGAATGTGTCCAGTTTGGGGTTAAGGTTTAAGTAGCCAGTAAGGGCTAAAGTTCATCTGTATGAATGAGACAGTTTCATTGGATGGTTTTGGCCAGCCCTGTGAGTGATGGTCCTTTGGAAGATGACAGTACAGTCACATCCAAGATTCAGGCAGTCTGTGGCAACCCTGGGAGAATCTGTTGGCACTGGGTTTGCCCCTGCTCAGGGAGAAGCCTGGCATCCCCTCCAGGGGACAGGCAGCAAAGCCAGGTGGGTGCCATGTGTTACCATCCCATCTCCGAGGTCTTGCTGCAGAAACACCTGGTGCTAGCAAAAGTTTGTGATGCTTTGCTGATTGCAGTAGACACCCTGTGTGGTGCCTGCTGCTGAGAGAGCTGCTGCTGGCCGGGTGGGTGCTGGCGCAGGGGGCACACGAGGGGCCGTGCCGGCAGCCTGAGTCCTTGCACCGATGATGATGATGGTGGTGATGTGCTTCATGACTCAGTGCTTCCTGGCTCACAGCCTGAGTCATCCTTTTGGAGGCCACTGGACCTCGTAATGAGGAGCTGTCAGGATCCTAGGATTAATTCCAGTGCTTGGAGGTGAGCCACTTACTGCTTTATAATTCTGCTGAATGTCTTGGGCCATTAGTTCAGATATCAACCAGAATAATAAAAGCTAATCTGCTGTCGTTTTTCTCCTTTGGGTCTCTGGAGAACAGGAGTAGATTTAACGGACAGAGAAAATGTGTTCTGGAAAATTCCTTTGGACAACCAGTTCTTTCCCTTTGCCTCATGCTTATACTCTGCTGGGAATATGTATGGGTTGTCTGAGCAGTGGAAGGTGACCCATGACTGCTATGGCAAGTAAATCTGAAGTCTACAGTAGACAGGTAGTGTTGTCTAAGCCATGAATTTTTTATTTAAAATGTCTGTTCAATTTTCTGCTTTAAAGGGTTTCCTATCAGTTCAGTTTAGTTAGCACCTGTAACTTACCTTCCCAAGGTAAACTGCTATTGGTCTACATGTAGAGAACTGTGAATGTTTTAATATGGAGCTCAATTGCTGATTTATTACTGTTTGATTTTATTGCTATATTTAGGAATATATATTAGTAGATGTAAAATTAAAAATATGCTTAATCCTTCCTCTTGAAGACAACTGGCAGTTGCAAACCACTGTTGATAGGGTTCCCTGAGCCTGTGGGTTCTGGCACACAGGAAGTGGTCACTCTGTCACCCCAGGCCAGGTTGTTGTTATCCCCTTTGCAGCTTGCTCCACTGGATGGAATTGTAACTGCTTAGTTATGTCAACCAGTTTAATTAGGTGTACTGCCTTAATGGTTTCCCACTGCCATTTCCCTTTGCCAAGGGGGAGTGCTGGGGTACATTGTTTTATAGGACAAGTCAGTGTCAGGCACCTCTGTTGTGCCACAAGAGCAAAGACTGGATGTTTGCAGGGGAAGGGGCTCAGAGCCATTAGCAGCAAGTTCCCTGACAAATATACAGCCCACCCACCAGGATGTATGGCATGAAGAGAGCAGAGCAAGCAAAAGACTGTATGGAGGGTGTAGGGAGGAGAAGGGGCCCTTATGGGAAGGCAGCTGATCCGCCTGTCACCTGCAGCTGTGAGCTGCCAGGGTGACTATTGAACTGGCACAGACTGAGGTATTAAACCTTGCAGGCACCTGCCAAATAGTGCCACCAGCACCGTGCCAGGCACTGCTGGCTGCTGCAGTGCCAAGGGGGCTTCAGCCACAGTCTCTCATTCGCTGGGGTGGGAGATCCAGGCCTTGAGGCATCAGCAGAGAATCCTTGAAGCAGCGCTTGCTGGCAACATCAGGTTACACGTTGGTCTCCTTGTGTGTTTCTCCATCAGAAACAGAGCTGACATCAGCATGGCCTGGACTAATTGCAACTAATAATGAGGCAGCAAGTGAATTGAGAACATCTTATCTACAGCTCTCCTCCCCAGGGGCGGGCTGGCTGCTGAGGTGTCCCTCCAATGTGCCTCTCCAGGTCCCAGCTGCAGTTTGAATGTGTCCCTTCATGGTTACAAGGGTCTGTGCCTTCCAGGAGCACGTGTACAAGGGACTTGTATATGTGTGATGGTATTTAATCCAAAGCCCTGTTTGGCACTACCTTAGGAAACTGCTCTTTGACGTGAATCCTGGAACTCTCTGCTGGGGAAGAAGTCACTTCACCCTGTGCTGGTGCCTGACTATAAGAGATTAAAAAAATTATAGTTTAGTTGTCTGAAAATGGTACAATGTTGCTCTGTTTACCTTTCAGAAGCCTTGCTGCTCTGTGCCTCTCAGAGTAGACTTCTGCCATGGAATTGATCTTTGTGCAAAAGTAACTGACTGGATTCAGGATGCTGCTGTGTGGAAGTATGTGACTAATCTGTGGTGTCAAGCTTCCAGGCTATAGTTAATTTCCAAAATAAAATCTTAAGGTGAGAACAAGCTTTTTGCTCTGAAAATAAATGTAACAGTGAAGTCCTGGTTGTCCGTGGTTATTGGCCACTCCTGCAAGCTTCTTTCAGCTTGAGTTTGGTTAAGCTTCTGTTGATGAACTCCCATCAGCTGGGAGCTACTTAAACATGGTGTGGTGGGGGAAAAGTGAGTGAGAGTCTTCCCATTGCTCCTCCTCTGTATCTCTGGAGAACACCTTGGGTACCCAGCAGCCATGCAGGTCCTAGTAACGCTCTGACTCATTTGGTTTTGGCAGGAAGTCAGAGCTAAGAGGTGGTGGTGCTTGCAGGGAGCTGGCATGTGGGCAGGGTGGCCATCTAATGCTGTGCAGTTTGAAAACTGCTGTTTTGTGACACGTCCTTCTCCTACCCAAAACCAGTTTTAGTAGTGCTATACCTTTGGAAATATGAAGTACAGGAGAGTTTCAAAGAAATCTGATGTCTGTTTTGAAGCTGGAATCCCCGACTTTCTGAACTGCCTGTAATTTGCTGTCTCTCTTGTTTTCTTCCCTCTGTCCACAGACACTGGTGCTACTTAATCCTTACAATTACTTCCTCAGACATTTCCAGGTGTAGGTTCTGTGTTTCACCTCACAAAATTGCAGTCTAATTCTCGTAAATTAAAATGTAATTAAATAAACCTGTTCTTCCACTCTAAAACAGGGAGGAAGGAAGAATTTTCCTTCTGCCCTTCCCTCTCCTGCCTCCCTTGCCTTGTTGTTTCCATATTGCACAAATTGGCCAGTTCTTCCTGGAATGTGGGAGGATGCTGAAGTGCCTGGGAAGCTCACCCAGCACTTCTGTCAGGGCACCTGAAACAGCCGTGTCCAGCCTGCCCAACCTCTGGCTGGCAGAGCAGGGCTCAGGGAATGAAGGAGCTGAGCCCATCAAGAAGGGCAAGTGCACAGCCCTATTTATGCTGTTGTTGTGCAGCTTTCTTGGCAGGAAAATGCTGCTGACACACATCAGTGATTAAAAACAAAAGCCTCAGAACTGGACATCTGGGGAGTTACTCGATTAGCTGGAATGGCCAAGAGAGGAACAGCTTTCCTTAATGAGCATGCAAGGACATAAACACAGAGGCATTTCTCTCTGTGTGAGGTGTGTAGAGGTGTGTGTTCAAAAGTTTGAAGATCATGGTGGAAGGCAGACCTTTCTGGGTTCCTCAAAATTATACTGGAAGAATGGGGTGAAAAATAATTCTGATCCCACAATTCTGATTCTGGGACTGCATGGAAATCACTGATTACTGCATGGAGAAGATCAGACCATCCTGCCTTCTTACTAGTTTCTAAGTTTATGAGCTGCCAGGCTTGAGGGTTTGATAGATGACCTGTTAATGTCCCTTCCAACTCAAACTATTCTATGATTCTCTGAATCATGGATGTCAACTCTTCAGTCATCGCTAAGAAAGGAGTATAGGAGGTTGAATGGCCTATGAGTTTGACTGCCACAATGGACACATTTTGATGGAAAGCAATGAGAGTCTCATCAGAATAGGTTTCACAGCCATGTGGAATTGCTAACTGGAAATATAGGTGTCAGAGGCATGATGTCTGTAAGATGAATTTAGAATAAGTTGCAGTTGGGAGGGAGGATGAGAATAGAAGTCAAATAGTCTTGTCAAGCTGAAGGTACTGTTGAAAATTGACTTCTATTCAATAGAGGCTGATACTTATTGAAAAAGTAGATGTAGACTCAACTGCAGAATGGAAAGCAATAGAAATGGTAGTGATTTCATGGAGGAAAAAAAGTGGTTAGAGGAGATGGCAGGTTGACCATGGCTCAGTAGTGGCAAGGCTCTGAAAGTCACCTGCAAAATGAATGAAATGGTGCAGGATTGTTCCTTCAGCATTGCTGCTTCATGTCTGATCTTTGGGCTCTGTAATCCAAGACAGGCATGTTAAGTGCTGTGTCTGGAAAATACTAGGTGGAAGAGAGGACAGTTATGTCCTTTTTGAATGTTGCGACAACTTTCTCCTGTGTCAGCCGTCAGAGGACGGAAACAATTTGTTCCTTGTAGGTAAGAAAATAGCCATATGTTTAAATTTCGGTAAGAAAGTTTCAGGCTAGGTGGCAGGAGAGCAAAGCACTTGGAGATCTCCCGGACCAAGCAGTGGAGTCTCCACCACTGGTGTCGGTAAGGACAGGTTAGACACTTCCCTCAGAGGGATGGAAGTGTAAGCCGTTCATCCTTGGTGGGCAAGTGGGACTGGGCTTGCTTTAGGCTGTCTGTGAGGAAATGTGAGGCTGTCCTTCCAGTGACTGCAGGCATGGTCCTTCACAAGCAACTCAAGTCTCCTCAGCAGCTACTTCCCTTTGTATCTGAAAGAGACTTAGAGTTTTCTTTGTTTCTTTAGGACGTCTTTCTTCTAGGAAGACAACATAATCAATTTTTTCCTTCCTTGATTCTTCCTATTAATTGCCTAAATGCTCTGTCAACTCTAGTCTTACGTTATTCCACTTTATATTTAAATGACTTGGCAGACTCTGTGACTTCTGTGTGTGTTCCTTCAATAGAAGGAAGGAGGCTAATCATGTTGCTTCAAGAGCAAGATACAGAAATAAAACCTGTAATTCAGTCTACCTCCCAAGTACTAATCAGAGTGGAAGGGAAATTATATGAAGAATAAAAAATGAAATCTTCACACATAAACTGAGGTTTCTCAACCCTGTTCTGGACCCATTCTAGCTCCATTGTGCTGGGTGTGTGCTGATGTGCCGGTGTCTGCATCTGTCTCAGCCGAGCATCCTTTGCAGACTGGAGGGGAGACTGTGGATGAGCATGTGATGATGTAAGATGTGATGACTGCTGTGAGAGATTGACTGGGTGAGCACTGTGCCCAGTGGGACAGCCTTGGTGGGTGACCTGCATGTACCTTTCTTGTTTTCCACCTGACTGGTCTCAGCCTTTGGTCTGGCAAAGCCCCTTCCAGCCTGCAGCTCCCAGCCACCCCTGGTGCTGTTGGCTGTGCAGCACTGCTCTGTTCTGCTCCCTTGCTGAGAGCTTTATGCAATGGCCTTTTTTGGTGCTTTGAATGAATTAGGAAATTGCTGAAATACCATCAGGATTCTGCCTGATTTTTAGGCTTCCCACTTGTTCTTTGCCTGAGACCACTCAAAGTGCTGTGTCTCTCTGGCTTGAAGCTTGAGTGTTGTTACCTCTCATGCAGTGATTGTCTTCTGCATCAGCTGAGGTTTCCAGGCCACAGCCCTGCTCGTTTTGCCATGAGTGCCTGCTGCTGTCATTGCTTGCACAGCAGCTGGGAGCTGGACCTGTCCTCTCTGGGTACTGCTCAACAAGCACTTGCTGCCAACAGCAGAGCTGGACAGAACTCTATGGCGTTTAAGGAGGATTTTCTTGTGGTTTCTGTTTGTCTCCACATTTCTGAGGTTTTGGTTAGCTCTGGGTGTCCCTCCAACAACAAGAACACTGTGTAAACCTGAACAGCTATTGATAACTGGCTGCCTCGTGTGCTGTAGAGACTAAAAAATTAATTACTTATTTAAAAGTATTTGAGCAGAGTGGGAAGCTTCACATATGCATGAGTTTGGCTAGGTGTATTTTTCATGCCTTGGGGCTTCTTATGCGTACTCTGTGTGCTACTGCCCTCCTGCTGCTGACTTCCTGGCATCTCTGCATTCCTTTCACACGTCTGTATTCCTCCTTTGCTGGCTCCCCCCTCACCCTAGCATGGGTGCTGTGCCACATCCCCTCCCTGCAAGGGGCTCACGGCCACACCAGGACTCCCACTGGGGCACAGCCCCTGTTTCCTGGCTGCCCTCTTTTTCCCTCACAGAGCAGTGAGTTCCAGTGTTGGTGCTCCCAGGGAAGGTGAATGCAGAGGTGCTGGAGTGTTACTGGCTGCTCTCAGCTGCTTGTTGCCTCGACAGGAAACTCTGGATGTGTTTGACATTGAGCTGAAAGAATTGATGGAAGGGCTGAAGCCTTTCATAATCGTGGGTCTTGCTTTTTCTTATTTTCCAAAATCTAATTACCAATATCTAGGGCTCTTTGTTGTGACTTGATAGGTTCTTTTATTAACTGGGTACAGTTAATAAACATAGAAAGTGATGTAAAAGTGACTGCTTATGCAGAATACTGCAGTGCAGAAGGCTTTTTCCCACTGATTATCCTCCACAGAGTACTGTCCTGGGGGGCTGATTTATATTGTCTTTGTGTACAGCAACGTCTAGTTTGGAATTTTTGACTTTTTCTTTTGTGCCTGATTTTTGGTGGCTTCTCTAAATTTAGTACCTTTTTTTTTTACTGCATTAAACATCCCTTAAGTGGTAAGTATTGTAAAATGTTAACTAGAGGCTTTGGGAGGGAAATTCCTAATCTGCTGCAAGGCAATTCTGTTGGAAGGGAAGCAAGGGACTTCAAGAACTTCAATTAAACATGTACATCTTCTGAAAGATCCGAAGTAATTGAGAGCTGAGAACAGAGTGTTGGTTAATGGTATCTCTGGGTCAGCCTCTGAGCCTTAGAAGTCTGGTGCTGCACAGCTTGTCTCTAGAGACAGGGCAGGGACAGCTGGGGCCTGCTTTACTCTCTGACAAGAGATATCCCATAGGAATTGCAAGTAGTATCTGCACAGCTACTTTTTTTTTCCCAAAAATATACATTTTAAATCTATTATGTTAGTGGTTCAACTGCTGTTCCTTTGCCTCAGCTTTGAAAGCTAAATATTCCATACTTTCCAAAATGATGGATTCCTCCTATGCTGTGTCATGGTGTGTCATTGTACCCCCAGAGTCACCCTGGTGTTGGTTTGCCCTGCTCTGCTGGCCCCACAGGAAGGCTTTGGGGATGCTCCCATGCCCCAGGGAGGCTGGGTGGGTGCTGTGGCAGCACAGGGGCTGCACTTGGATACCCAGAGCATCCATGGGGCAGCACCTGGTGTGGGGGACCCAACCATGTGCAGGGACTGGAAATGTGGGACAACCTCCAATAGCCACTTTCTGTGCCAACACTTCAGGTGATAGTTTGTGGACACTCACACATCCATGAGAGTTTTTTGTAGTCTGAGCAGTTTTTTTCAAAATAAATAGCTTACAGCTGATGAGAAAGGTAATTTTTATGAAATTGCCTGTTTTCTGTGTCTGCAAATGTTGAGGCTTATTACCTCTTGCTTCTGAAATCCTCTAAAAATTCTGACTTTATCTACAGCCTTAATTGCTGCCCATTAAAACCTCTCTGATCCAGACTGAATAGCAATGGAGATGGATGGAGGAGCTGACTTGCTGAAAGGGCATCAGGGATGTGGAAGGCACCAGGTCACTTCAGTACATTAAGAATAACCACGAGTTACTTAAAATTAGAGATTGAATAAATTTCTGGGAATGTTAGAAGATGGTAACTGTTTACACAAGTAATTGATGGCTTTTCCAATTGATGGCACTGGGGTTAGAATGAGAATAAAAAGGGAAGACACTTCACAAAGCACAGCAGTCTTTGCTTTCTGCAGAAAGAGTAGGTGTAGACAGGACATGTGAGCTAACTGCTGTCTGTGGGTGCATGGGGCAGGCTTGCTGTACTTACAGTGCTTTAGGATCACAACAAGTGAAAACATCACTTTTTAATTGCCAGGCACTACTAAATATCAAGTGGAGTGATTCTGTGGCACCCTGCATGCCTGGCATGTGGCTGTCAGCATCGTGTCACAGACTGTCCCCTGCCACACATTGGCTGTGCACAACTGCTGGTGTAGAGTTAAAAAAAAGGGTGTTAAAAACCCCACAAAACAACTCAAATGTGTGTGCATGTGTGACTTCTCATAGAAAAGGAGCGGAAAAAAGAAAATTTTTTAAAATCGTGTGGAAGGATTTGGACCTGCCTTCTGGAAATATTTTTTCAACTCCAGATTTTTTACAGAACCTGATAAGCTGTACTTTTTCCCACAAAACAGTTACTAGAATTGGAAAGTTTTATCCCTCATCCCATGAGGGTCCAAGTATAAAACCATTACTGTAGGGATGTGTCTGATCATCTTTGAGCTAAAGCACACAAGCACATCACTCCCAATACCTTGGAGATTGATGCTTAATTGAGGAGTTAGTGGTGCCAGCAGAGGGCTTTCTGTGGGGCCATGTTAAGTGTCACCAAATAGAGTTTCAGGATCTCAGACAGAAGCACTGGAGTTGCTAATTGCACTGGGGGTGTTTTCTAAGTGGCAGATGAGACTTGAGACACTCAGACTGATTGCTTTGTCATTTGGCCAGCAGCAGCATAGTGCTGTTATCCTAGAGGGATGCCAGTAACTCCTCTGTGACCTCTGTTACTGATAGATGGGGAAACACTCCTCTGACCCTGGCATTTCAAAAGAGTTGACTCATCTTTTGTGTTTATTGATGCAAAACTCAATTTAAGTAAGTTGTGGTTTTTTTCTATGGTAGTTGAATGGATGCAGCTTCTTTCCATCTTGCTTTTGTCATCTCCATGCAGTTTGCCCCATCTCTGCAGTAAAAGCAGATGAAGAGCCTGGAACTTCTAATGGCTTTTACAATGAGTCACAAGTGCATGTCTAGACTCCTTAGACAATTTTTTACGTTTTGTCACTGGCACATAGGATTAGAGTTTCTCTTTGGTAACCTTGTTACACAGCCAACTCCAAGCAAAACAATTTTTCTGTTTGCAAAGTTTTACAAGCTTATATCAAAGCTGTATCTTGGTGTGTCCATGCTGAGACATTCATGATCCCTTCTCAGTTCTCATCTTTAGGAAGTTCTTTCCTCTCATATTTATGTAGCCAACCTTCATATTTTTTATTTTTTGGGGGGGAGATGGAATGAGACTAGATTGGCTCCTTTGCTTCTCCCCCAAATCAAAACTCCTCTTCATATGTGCATATACATATATGTTTTCTTTTTTCCTGAAGTGTACAGGTGTTCCTAGAAAATGTGATTCACTTGCACATTGCTCCTGCTAACAGAGTGGGAGGCTTCTTAGTGGTGTCCTAGTCCCAAATGGCAGCAGCAGCAACAGCAACAAACCCTTTCCAGACACTTTCAACAAGTGGCCAAAGTCATGGCCTAAGCAATGTGTGCTGCTGTGTGGCTTCCCTGCTCTGCAGGGCTGGGTGTCACCTTTTGGAAGAGGGAAAGTGAGCATGTTAGGTGGGGTACCTCTAATGAAATCATCTACCTGCCAAATCCACAGATTGAATGCAATCTTTAGCTTAATAAAGTTAATTATTAAAATGCCAAAGTATCACTGTTTGCAGCTGCTGGTAATGTTGTTACTTACAGATATTGGAGTGAAAATCTGGTGGTGACAGGGACAGCTCTTCTCTCTGCCTGCCCACAGCTTTGTGTTCCCCTGGCTCTGCTCGTGCAGCTGTGGTTGCTGAGCCCAAGCCCATGGAAGAGCTGAATCTTGCAGCTTTGATATCTCAGCACGGAGTGATCCCATGAGATTCTGCTGTGGGGAGCACAGGGTTGGAGGCACAGGGAAGACCCCAGTGCTGAGAGCTGTTGTTAGCAGCACCTGGCAGCAAATTTCAGGGGCTATAATGAGGCAAACTTTAAATGAAATGGTTCAGTAAGTGCACTTTTCATTTTTCATCTCAAAACCCATTTCCAGTGAAAGCAATGGTGGTTTTGTCTACAGATGTAAAAATTTCAAACTTAGCACATTGGTAGCTTTTTATGAAACACACCTGATTACCCTGGAGGGAAGGCTGATCCCAGCTCTTGAAAGTCTCTGTCAATGTGACTGCTACCTTAATTAGTTTGAATAGATTTCTGCTCTGCAGGAAATGTAGTTGAGCTATCACTGTAGCCTTCATTTTAGTATAAAAGTTGAACTTCATTTTTGACACTTGTTATAACAATTTGTTTGGTTGAAGGACTGGGAACTAAGTGTTTGCTATAAATTTCCAATTCACTAAAACTACAAAATTCTCTCATTTCTAGGGTTGCACACAGAAGTACATTGTGAAGAACTACTTCTACTACTACTTGTTCAAGTTTTCAGCTGCTTTGGGTGAAGAGATTTTTTATATCACTTTCCTTCCATTTACCTACTGGAATATAGATCACTCTGTGTCTAGAAGAATGATAGTTGTTTGGTCTGTAAGTATTTCTATAATTAATTTAAGCTTTAATTCTGTTTCCATAGCAAATGGAGATTTAAGAATGAGAATATCCCTTCAAACAAAAGAAGCACCAACACTATTCATGGGTAACTGGTGTTCAGGAAGCAGAGGCATTGCAATACTGAGAGAGGAGGTGAAAGGCATCAGCTGACTCTGTCTGTTCATCTGTGTTCATCTCTGCCACATCTTGAACTGACTTTTTTTCAGCACAATCACTGATTAAGCTGCTTTTGATACAGTTTGCACAGAACAGTTGGGAAAACACTTCCTTTCCAATGTGTCAGAGCATTTTAAGGATCATTTTTCATCATATTAGAAAGTCTTTCTCTTACTCGCATTTCTTCTGCATAACTTCATATAGTTCTGGCGTGGTTGAAATTACTATAAACCTAATAATAAGGGGATGTGCAGGCTCCAGTGGAATAAGCCGGGTGCCTCTGTAGTCAATTGAGGGGGGGAAAATCAGATTGTGTGTTGAAGGCTAAGACTTAAAACCATTGATTTTTGTTAATATGAGAGCCTTCCCAAATTAACTGGCTTCAGCATTGCTTCAGCCTTTACAAACGTGGTCTGGGGTGTCCAGAATAATGTATTTCCACTGTGGCACTGAAAAACCAGTAGTTAACCTGGCATTTCAGGCTGAAAGTGGCTGTTTTGTCACTGCCATTGTTCATCTTGGTATTGATCAGATCTTTACTGCCCAAATAAAGCCACTTTAGAATAAGAGGTAGGGAGTACCTCTGCCTGGTGGCAGACCCCTGGAGGTTTAGCTGTCAATCTATACTGATTTAAGAAACTGAAGCTTGGTAAAAATTTGGATGTAATATCCAGGTTTGTTTCTTTACAGGAAAGCCTCTCCATGATCTAGTCAATTCTGATTAATAATATTCTCTCTTTTGACCAAATAATATGATAAAAAATAATAAAAACAATTTGAATTGGGTCATACACTCCAAATGCACCAAGTCTTGGACAGAAGGCATCAGTTGTTCTGTGCCAGTAACCCTAGTCAATACTTTTTATAAAGAGAACATGAAAAATAACTTGCAGATGAATTTTAGAAGTAGGTGGACACAGTATAACTAGAGCTGGGTTTTGTCCAGGAGTACACCTACTGCTTCTGGAAATGTGCCACAGAAGATGAAAATTGGTAGTCACTGCCTTATGGGTTTGCGTAGTGCTCAAACAAATGAGTCTTCAGAGTTCTTTACATGCATTTCTGCAGACTTGCCTTGCCTTTTCCTTGCAAGGAATTTATCTGAGTACTAGCCAGATCTAGTCTGATTTACTGAGAGCATTCGAGCACGTGATATTATGATACTTATATTATTTTTCCTTTTAGTAAGTTGTGGAGTTGCACTTTATACTGAAAAGGGAAAGCTGTTTTAAATACACGGGCTTGTGACAATCTGTATTTTTAAAACATTAATTATATGTAATTGTGAAATGGCTAAAAATGTCTGTGCAGGCCATGTGCTAATGTTATGGCAAGCTTGGCTGAGTGGGATTCCTGCTGGTGAGCAGGGACTGGCATTCACGGTAAGGGATGTTGGTCTGTCTTAAAATCATAGAATGGTTTGGGTCAAAAGGGACCTTAAAGATCATCTATTTCCATCCCCCCTGCCGTGGGCAGGGACACCTTGCACTAGACCAGGTTGCTCCAAGCCCCATCCAGCCTGGCCTTGGACAGCTGGCTCATGTCTGTGACAGGTGGCCCAGTGGCATGGGGAATGCCAGGGGGGCAGTGGGACACAGCTGTGTTTTCAACCAGCTGGGAGGGGTTTGGTGGTGGCACTGGTGGTGGTACCTGGCTGGTGACGTGGCACCGAGCAGGAGGGCAGGCCCACAGGCTCTCTGCAATCCACAGTGTTGAAGAAATGCTTCTGAATGGATGGTGGTGATGTGGGGCTCTTCTGTGTTAGACAAAAGGAAAAATCCAGGTAGCCTGATAGTCTCTGGCAAGGGCTGGGAAGAGCATCGAGGGACAAGTGCAGCACCCAGGCACATTCTGTAGAAGGCTCCTATCCATCTGGGGAAAGGAGATGGTACCAAAGGAAGAGCCCTAAGGGGAGGCTAGTAGTAGTTCCCCTTTAAAGGGGATGTTCACAATGAGGAGAGGTTGTTAGTGAAGTTCTTCAGCAGGGAGAGAGAGTGGACCAGCAATGACTTTTTCACAAGGCTGGTGCCAAGTGCATGGATACACTGGGAACACAGTTGGCAGGGATGTTGGTGACAGAGAGGGTGAGACCACTGGCCGGGAGCAGTGGCCTCACCTGTGAGCTCAGGAGAAACCAAAGTGGTGCTGAGGGTGTTTTGGGCTGTTTCCCACTTAAACCTGTAAGTTTCTGGTGCAAGTTAGAAATGACAATGTCAGTGTCCTGGGATCAATCAGGGGAGTTTCTTCCCTTAAAAATTAAAGCAGTATTAATGCTGTGTACAAAGCCTTCCTGCCATCTTATCTGTAATAGTTTATGCGGAGCCAGTCACCCCCATTTGAGAAAGATAATTTAAACTTGGAGTCAGGCCAGGGATGATTAAAGAACAGACTATTTTCTGAGCAGAGACTGAAAGCTGAGATAAGTCCCTAACAAAATGAAGTTGGAGAGAGAATGGGGCTGCCTGCAAAAACTATGGGAAGGAAGGAGCTTCTTAAAATAAAAGTAGAGTCACAAGAAGAAACATGCATAAGGCAGTCATAAATAATTTAAGTTGAAGCCAAGGGTTGTGAAATAGCTCTAGAAGGGTGAAAGGCAGTAAGAAAAATTATAAAGAGTTTATTTCAGCAGCAGCAGTGGAGTGGACTTCATACCCTGGGATGTCTTGTCCAGCCCTGGGTCTTCAAAGCCAGCTGCTTGTGCTTTTCTGTTCAGGTGGATGGCTCTGGGAAATGCTGGCTGATGTTGCATCCAGATGCTTTGGAAGCTTAAAGCAGCATGTTGTGGTTCCATGGTGCCTTTCCTCTGAGGACTCACAGGACATGCAGGCTTCACTTTTGCAGATAGACAGAGGAAATAACTGTATGAAACCTCTGAGCAAGACACTGGGTCACTGCTGAACGTACCCTGGTGTCTGCTTCTCCTCTCCAGCTACTTGAAGTAAACACTCTTGAACCTGCACAGGTGAGGCTTTGATGCCTGTGACTCTTGCAACTTCAGCCAGGAAGTGCAGAGATGAAAAATTGCTTCATACAGACCAGCCCCCTAATGTACTTTAAATTTACTGCACATCTCAGCTCAAGAGGTGAAAGCCCACTTTGGTTCTGTTTGTTTTTTTATTTTTTGCACTGCTTCAGCTTTGAAAGCTTTATTTTGGTGTGGAATTTCAAAGTTAGAGACCTGGGGGAAAAAAAGAGTTACTGTTTCAGTTTGCTATTCAGCATGCCTGGAAATCTCATTTTCCAGGTTTTTTATTCAGGCTACACCTCTTCGTAGTCTATAAGCCTTTAATGTATGCAATACAAATAAGAGCAGGCCAGCATGGACTTTGTTGGGGCAGGTGTGGAAGCTGTCAGCATGTGACAGTGATAAGCTGCTGATTCAGCAGGAGGTGGCACCTCTGAGGGAAGGCAGAGTTTGGGTGATGCCAGGCAGTGTCTGCCAGGCTGTGTGTGCCCCTGGGGGCTCCCTGAGCAGCACTGGCTCTGCACATCTTCAGCACATCTCAGAAGGTCCTGGCTCTGAATCCATAGCAGTTTAGCTTCTCATTTGCTTTTCAGAGGAACAGTTTTCTGAAGGCTGCCAGCACTTAGTTACTCAGCAATGCTGAGCTCTGAACTCCCTCGAAGGGTAACCAGGAGTTTCCTAATCAGCAGCAGTTTACCTGCCATTGTCATGGCACTGACATTACTGTGCCGTGACTGAAAACACTTTGAAGCAAACTTTGTGTTTAACAATTATTATGTGTTCGTTAGTTTTAGTGCTTTTGCAACATTTCACCAAAACAAGCCTGGAACAGCTGATAAACAGACACTTGAAAGTCTTGCTCTTTAAAGCACCTTATATTGCACTGCACAAGAACATGTAAAACTGTATCCAGGCACTTAAGTAGCTACATGTCAGAATACAAAAATAAATGGTGTGTGCAAGTTGATAAAGTGTTGATTGAAAGGGAGTTTTGCAAGAGCTGGCAGCTGTACTCCACCCTGAAGAAAAAGTGCCAATGAGGCTTTCATAACTCAGACCAGCTGTGAATCATTTAAGGTGAAGTTTAGATTGGAAACCTTTTGTATTTCACTAGAACTACCAGGTGTAAGAGTTTCCCAGTTTTAGGTGTTGGATGACAAACCAGATCAATGTGACAGTACTGTTTTCTGCTACCAGGAGACTGGCCCCAAATTTCCTTCTTTAATCCCATTATAAGATAGTCAACCTTACAGTTTTTGTCCAAAGGCTTCTTTTAAACACAGAGGGAATATGTTAGGGTGTTGGCTGGTTGTGCTTCTGGAGGCACAAGGTTCTCCTGATCTTGTTCTGGTTTTGTGTTTCTGAAGCCTGAAATGAGACAAAGTCCTCCCTCCTTAAATATTTAAGTTTTTTAGGAAGCTGTCCATGCTGTCTCTTCCCTCTCCCTGTCTCCTGTTACCCCTTGCTGTGATGTGCATGCTGTGCTGCTTGTGGTGGGCTGGAGACCTCCCTCCTGGATTTGCTGTTCCCATCATGGCTGGGACAACCCAAGGGTTTGATCATCCCACCAGCTGAATGCAACCTTGAATGTCTCCTTGGAGCTGACCAAACCCTTGGTAAACGTGAAAAGTTCCTGGGCACCCAGCACAAGACTGATGAATTTTCTGGAAAACAATAACCATGCTGGAAATGTCAGATCCTGGAGCTCTCACAGTCAGCTACCCTCTCCCACAAGGTGTGTGTGCCTTCAGGAGGATCCCAGCCTCGCTGCTGCTGTTGGCATCTCTGCAGTGGGGTGGTTCAGGAGGGGATGGGGAGCAGGACTCCATCCAAGGGTGGCTTAGGACCCCCCAGGCTGGGGGTGCCTGGAGCTCCTCTGCTCTGCAGGGCTTCCTCCACCTGGGCTGCTGCCAGGGCAAGGGGCCAACAGTGCTGCTTGGTGACTTTCATGGTGTGTTTTCCTGAAGCCAAGCCTTAGTTCTTGGCATTGACTGGGGGTAGGAGGAGTATCTCCCCAAGAACACGCTCTCCCTTGCCTTGCCTCGCCTCTTTCACTCTGAACCAAGTGGTGCTCAAGGGACACAGTCACAGCTTTTATCTGCTGCAGTGTTTATCTGGTCATTTAAGCTTTAGCTGGGGATGCTGACAATAGAGCAGTGCAGGCTGGGTGCTTGGTTTAATTTCTGTATGGTAAATCAAAGTCACGACTGCCTCGGCAACCACATATAGCCTTTGCTTCTGCTTGACTAACCTGCAAATGCTGGCTTATTAATAGTGCATCCTTTTTTTTTTTATTTATTCTGATATGCTTGGTCACTCCTATGAGTGCACAGTGGTTGTGAAAAAACAAAAGTAACATAATTTTCAAATGGTCAATTTCCTTTCTGGGAAGATAGCATATACTACTGCAGGCCAGAGTTTCTAAAGCCAGGTTATACAGTTTCTATTTTGGAGCTAAACCAGCAGATTCAAAGTCAGGCTGCCACACTGTCAGTCTCAGGGAAGACATTGCCAATGCTATTTGACCACATGTCTTCTCTAGAATTTCATCTTGCCCTTCTAGTAGATCAATAATGAAGATAAGGAGAGCTGTAAAATCAGAAGCTGAAAACAAATATGTTCTGGTTCCCCTTTGTTAGCTGAAATATTACAGAATACAGAAAGAATTGCTCCTCCTGACCTTCACATGCCCATGGGAGGGCCAGGTGTGTCCATCCCTGTGCAGAGGCTGTGGCAGGGCAGGGATGCTGGAGGATGCCCACACACAGCACACCTGCACTGAGCCTGTTTCCTAACTCCTGCCAGGCTCGGGGTCTGGGCAGCTGCCATAGGAATGTTCCACAGGGGAAATGGCTCCCTGGGGCACTGGTGCCGTGCCTGTGCCTAGGGAAGTGGCTCGGCTGTGTGTGTGTGCCTGCCCGTGCGCTGCGGCCGTACCTTCCCTTCCCGCGCTCCTGCTTCCTGCCACGGGAGTGCAGCAGCTGCGAGGGCAGCCAGGGAAAACCACTGCAAATGCCAGACAACACCTGCAGGTGAGAAAAACCTCTCCTTAGACGGTTGGCTTAGACACCAGAGGTATGTGAATGTCAAGGTCACTTCATGGGGCTCAGATGGTCGGAGGGAGGGGAGCAGCCCCTCACCCCAGAGGGAATTCCTGCAGATGTTGGAACAAATGCATTACTGTCTGGATCTGTGTGGATGCTAATGCTTCGAGTTTGAGTCTGATTGTTCACTAAAGCAAGATCTGCTAAAACAAAAATATAGATTTATCTTGTTTATACTGGTGCAAAGGCCCAGGTGAGGATGTCTTTTTGGAGATAGGCCATATGTATGACTCAGAGCAAGTTAAGAGGAAGCTCTCAGAAAAAGCCTACAGAGCCTGTCCTGCTGCTATAGCAACTGCCAATTGCCTTTGTGTAGTAAAATGTAATGCTGTTGACCCAAAGTGACAATAAAGCTTTGCCTTCCCTTCACCTGGAGTTCTGGCTTACTGCAAAGGATTGCTATTGCCCTCAGCACAGGCCAGTCAGCTGTAGGTGCCGGAGTCTGAGGAAGGTCTTAATTTTAAATTGCTTATGGTATTAAAAATATTTTTTTGAGAGGGGAGCAAGTAACAGGTCTTTACCTAAATTTTTGGGGGGTTTGATGTTTTTATTGCTGCTCTACATTTTTTGCAAGGATTTAACCTGGAAGACTTCAAAGTCATTTTCATTGCATTGGGAAAGCATGGATGTGCATGAGAGAAAAGCAGGAAATTCACAGACTGAATAACAGCGTCTGTGGCCTTGGGGTTAGACAAATACACTCTTGTGTCCAACTTGCTGCCTTGGCCCATTTGTTCAGCCTGAGTGGTTATAGATGCAGGACCCCGGGGAGGGACAGCAGCTTCAGTCTGTGCCACATCACACTCCCGGCATGGCTGAGCTGGTTGGTAGCACTTGGCCATACAGAAACAGAGGAGATTTGTTCAACTCTGTACAGATTAGGGCAGCCATACCCTGGATTTTAAGCATGGCTCAGGTAGCCAGGTTGCTCACTCCTTCACTGCAGAGCAGGATGAGACATTCCCTTGTAGCACTGAGCAAGAGGCCTTGGGAGGAAAAGCCTTCCTGGCCTGACCCTGGGCTCTCCTCTGCCTGTGAGTGCAGCTCCCAGGTTCAGCCACACGAATTCAGCCTGGTTTGTGCTGCCCCAGTGTGGGATCTGTGCAACCCAGGGCCAGGGGCTTGTGGCAGGGGACAGCTCTGCAGTGACAGGCTGTGCCCTTGTGGCTTTGGAAGAAGGGGCCAAGGGGATGTGCTTTATTTCCCACATCTCCAGTTGGTGCTGCCATGTCCCTGTCAAGTGACATTACAAATATTGGGGAACTGACACAGCTTCCAAAGGGTCTGCACCCCATGGCAATGCTATGGGAGCAGCTTCTCCTTGTGTGGGCCTGCACACAGCTCAGTATAGACAGGAAAGGGGCATTTCCCTGCTGTGCAGGTGTGTGACTGTTGCCAGTGACCCCTCCACCACCCCTCTGCTCCTACACCATGGACCACCTTGCTTTTACCATCATTTATTTAGTAAGGACTCACATTGTTTGTCACAACTGTAGTTTGTAGGACTTCAAAATATGGATGTCAAGCAGGGTCCCTGAGGGTCCCCTAACAGGGGCTCCCATGGGAAGATGTGGGGAGGGTCTTGGGACAAGGGTCCCCTGTATGGACCAATCTGATGTCCAAGGACATTGCTTCTCTCCTGCCCAGGTTTAGACCCGGCTTTTGGATGCAAACCTGTGGTGTTTTCCCCTTTCCCATCCTTGAGCTCCAGCTCTTCTTCCTCCCTGCCAGCCTGAGCAGCCCCCCTTGTTCATCCACAATCTTTGTAACTCAGGCTACTTAAAAGAGCCTGTGCTAGAAATAAACACAGAAGAAGAGCACTGAGAGCTGTAATACAGAGCTCTAGGTAGGCAAAAAATGTCAGCAATGCAAGGAAGAAGCAAACAGAACAATAAAGCATGGAGACGTTATTTGCTTCAAGGTTTTGCTCTTTGCTATGCAAGACACTAAACAGTGCCTGCTTGTTCTGTGTTCAAGGGCCTGTTCCCTCTTTTCTCCAGTGTTCAGCCTTGGGCTTGGATAACCCTTGGGTGGAAATGTACACAGGTGCAGAGAGACTTTTGGAATGGGTTTTATTTAAATCTTAAGTGACATGATTGGAGTCTGGCCCCTCTTTCCTCCCTAAATCTTCCTAGTCCTTGTGAAGAAGGGGGAGCTGGGTGCTATCCAGCACTGCAGGCTTGACTGATAACCCTGTTTTAAGCTTTGAATCTTGTAAACTTGCTGTTGGGTCAAGCCTTAAGCCACCCTCCCATTTGGCTGTCCATGGATGCATGGTTTGGCTTACTGAGGGGGGGCTGGAAATCACAGCAACATCACCCGGTCCTGTGGACCTGGGCAATCCTGAGTTACTCGCTGCTCCACAGGCAGGGCAAATATTTCTGCCCATGCTAAACTTATTCCAGGGCCATCAATGGTTGCCCACCATCACCAGCTGTGTGATGGTCCCTGACAGGACTGGCTGGTGGGGTGGGCACTGATGGACAGGTCCCAGTGGCTCTCTGTGCTGCAGGGCTGTGTCCCCAGGGAGGGCACCCCACTGCCTGCTGCAGGCCAGTCTGGCAGGAGCTCTGGGCTGTTTGCTTTGCTGTGCTGGGAGCAAGGAGCCTGCACAGAGCCTGGGCAGTGCTGTGATCCTGCAGTCACTGCCCAGGCATCCCGTGCTGGTCCAGCCACTGTCAGCAGCCCGTGGGGTGCAGGTGGTGCCTGTGCTGGGTGTCCTTTAGCCAAGTGCACTTGCCACCATTCTCCTCTCGGGAAGCCTGCCAGTTCAGCTGGTGGGGGGTGTTTTACCCCACTCACAACTGTTGTTTCTGCCAAATAATCCAGGGCATTGTGTGTAAAGTCATGTGCACAGTACCCAGATAAGCTAAAGGCAAAGTCTGGTGCTGCAGAGAACAGTGCTTAGTCTGAGCGTATTCTGGACTCCCCTTCATGTTTTATGGAGGTTGTCTCACCTCTGCTTACTGTCTATACAATATGTGTTTTTAAAAAGTAGAAGGGTCAGAATTTAATCTGGAATGCCAGGAAGGAAGGTGTTGTGATGAGGCCTGGTATTTTCACTTACCCATCCCACCTCCAGCACTCAGTCTGTTTTTCACCATCAGAGGAGTCCTAGCATAGCCTTCATTTTCGAGATGACTCATTTCCTTTTCTGCAATCCTCTTACGTACTAGGCTAATAATACTTCCACAAGTGGAAGTCATTATTATAGAGGACTGCTGATAAACTGGCTCATCCTACCTTGCCTCTCAGATGGTATCACAAATGGCAGCCTCAATGTTTTATGTTCTGCCCGAGAGAGTAATTTTTCTTTCAACCCTGGAATTTAATTAACTTCCAATTATGTGCCTGCATCCATTTGGAAACTGATGGCGTTAACTAAATAAACCCACACCGTAGGTTTTTAAAAGATGTTTGTTCCTTGAGCCTTTGTTTAGTGTGAGCAATCTGGGGCAGGGTATTCCCTGCCTCCCCTGTGCCCTGTGTGTCTGTAGGAAGCCAGGGGTGTCACACCTGCTGCTGATAATAAGATAATAATATTCACACGATGAGGGATAAAGGATGCAAAGGCACCAGCAGTCACTTCTCCAGGCTCTGGCTCTAAGTCTAGCACTCTCTTGGCATGTGCTTTGCTGTAGAGAGAAGGATGAAGGAATGTGACTTCTGGCTTTTTGCTGGTCCTGACTTGTGAATCCTGTCATCTTTCTTTTAACGTGAAGCCACTTTTTAGGTGGCTGGTGACAAATGTAGCAGTGGGTGATCATGTTGCTGTTCCAGCATATGGCTACCACCAGCATGGGAAGGAGGTTATTTTAAGAGCCCTCCTTTGCTGGGAGAAGTGAGAAGCAGAACAGTGAGCAGTCTCACACAGCAACTGAGCTTTCATGGTAGACACCAGTTAACCTGATTTTTGTATTGAAGAAAAAAAAAAAAAAGGAAAAAGGTTTGCTTTGCTTTGTTTTGAAGAGCCTGCTTTGCCTATGTCTGGCTACATTGTCTAAAGGGAGGAGAGTTATGATAGGAAGCAAATACATCCTACAGAGACAGGCTGGCTGACTGTTCTCACTGTGGGTGCTGCTGCCTTTGGGAAGAGGGTGCTAAGGAGCTGAGGATGTCAGAACAGTGGATGCCCTGGGCATGGCTGGATAGGCTGCACCTCTCAAGGATGCTGGATAGCTTTGCCTCTTGCCTCTGCCTCCATTGCTGACCTAAGAATGCACCATTTTCCCCCAGAAGTACTGTGCTGCTGTGCTCAGGAACTAATTAATGGAGCCCCTGCTTAAACCTCTGGTGTCCCAAGCAGGGAATAAAAGCCTTTTAATGGGGAGTTAGGCAGGAGAACTGGTACTTCATGTTGCCTGTCCAGTTTTCCCTCTGCTGCCTCTCGGAGGATGCCGAGGTTGTCATTTAATGGCCACACGGGTGGTGCATCCCAGCAGGGTTCCTGCAGTGGCTGCAGTTGGGAGCTGCTGGGAATGGGGGAGCTGGTGCTGCTCACAGCTGGGAGGGACACGGCTGGGCAAGGCAGTGAGTCGAAGGTGGGGGTGGAAAAATTTCTCTTACAGCTGTTTTCTTTGCAGAAAAGGGGTTGTGAGTGATAGAGAGGAAACTTCAACTTATCTGGCATGGGGTGGGAGCCATCTGTCTATCTCCCACTGTCCTGTATTGCTGGATCTCATTAGCCAGCCCTCCCTTTGGTCCCACTTCTGCTCAGGTTACCACACAGCGCGCTAAAACCACCACTTCCTTCACTGGCCGAGCTAATGGAAACCCCTTTAATAATTCAGGGGATAAATTCTGCACTTGGAGGGGTGGAAAAAGCACAGAAATACAGGTGGTTCTCGGGTGGGCTGCATGGGGATTGCCTGTGCTGACTGACAGCCCTGTGGCCTTTGCTGTCCCCAGATAGTGATGTACATAGGCCAGGTCTCCAAGGACATCCTGAAGTGGCCTCGGCCCCTGTCCCCGCCTGTGGTGAAGCTGGAGCTGAGGGCGAATGCTGAGTATGGGATGCCATCCACCCACGCCATGGCAGCTACAGCCATCTCCTTCTCCTTCTTCATTGCAACCACGAACCAGTACAAGGTAGGGGGTGCAAAAAGAAAACAAAAGAAGAAAAAGAAAATACATAATAAAAGAAAAGCATGCGTCTGCTTCCAGCAAGCTACATAAAGCTAGCAAACCCAAAGCTGTTGCCTCTTCCAGAGGAGCTTTGTATTTATTTTCAGAGCTACTGGCAGGCTGCACTGCCCTGCCATGGTTTGATGGGTTCACTGTGTTTTGGCACATGGGGTGACCATGGAGGGAAGGTGCCTGGTGCCAGCATTTGTGCTCACCCCATGCCCACCAAGTCAGTGCTGCACATTGGGACATGCTGGCTCCCAGGGAAACCAAAGCAGCTCTGTGTCTCCTGGTTTCTGTATGAAAGGAAAAGCATCCTTGGGAATCCCCTGGCTCTAACCTGTGTTAGACTAACAGCCTACAACATGAATGGAAAGTCTGTTTGTCAGAGAAGTAACAGCAATTTCACTGCACTGGAGCTGTAGCCTGCTTGGGGAAGTCTGATGGTTATTTTTCCTCATCATCTTTCTAAAAGGTGCATTTCCTGGAAACTCATTTCTCCATGATGATTATTTTCATTCCATTTTATGAACCCAAGGATGTGTTTCCTGTACTCTCAGAATAATAACTTCCTGGCTGCATTGTATTTAAGTTTGTTTCTCAGCCCTCTCAAGTGTATTTCAAAGATAAGCCCATGTAAGCAAGAGGGCTCCTGCTCCCTGGTCACTGTGTGGTAACTGGTCAGAGCAGCTTGGCAGTGGGATGTGGAGCCATAAAATGGGATATTTGTCAACCCTGGAAGGCCGCATCCATCCCACGTGTCAGAGCTGACAAGAAGACCTGGTCAGCAGCATCTTCTCCTCCCCAGTCCAGAAGTGACCAGTGGGACACACAGCTCTTCACAGGCCATCTTGTTCTTCTTGGAAACTGCCATGAAACAATAAAGCTGCTGTCAAATAATTAAATGATTTAATTGCCTCTATTAAGATAGAAAAAAATCCTCTGGTACATTATGCTGCTATCTTCTCAAGCTGCCCTAATCATCAATTACTGATCTGGACTAGCTCCCAGGCTGTCTGCTGAGGGAGGAGTAAAGTGGGTGCAAATGCTCCAAAGGCTTAGAGAAAAGAGGAAAATAGTGTTTTATGAACTGGGAGTGACATCTGCAGCTGGGTCTGAGCTCTCTGTTCAGGGGGCTAGAATATGCCGGGGTAAAGGGCCAGAGGAGAGTTATGCTTAGAATTTCCACAGAAGCATTTTTGCACTGACCTGTGGCCACCCTGGTCAGTTGGCAGCCTCTGGCAGAATATAGACTTTGTGTCAAATAGGATTAATTAATTTCATTTATTTATATTTTGAGTTGGTTTATTTTTTACAGAAAAATCTCCCTCATGGCCTGAGAGGAGCCCAGCAGCCCACTCAGTTTCAGGATTTGAATGAGTGGATTAAGGGCTAATATGTTAAGCTTATTCTTTACCAAATGTGTTGGGGGGAGGTTTATTTTAAAATATTGATTTATTTAAATGCTTCTTTCCATGTTTATAGACAACTCAGAGAAGGAATTAAGCAAAACCAGCTTCATAAGAAAATGATTAAACCTTTAAGTGTCATGGGGAAGAGCAGTCCTGACTGGTATAATAGCTGGAGTGTGGTTTCAGCCCAGACATTGATTGTCCCCTCTCAGCCCACTGCTGGAGGACTATTGATCACAATTCTGGTCAGGCTCTGCAGCTGTCACAATCCCCTTGGCTGAGCTGAGGCTGCAGTGTTACCTCAGCCATCGCTTGTTCAACATGCCGTGCCTTTTTCCTTAAAGTCTTTAACACTAACATGGTTTTTGCAGATAGGTATTGTAGGGAACAACTCTGCAAGTACCATGTATTTCCCAGACTTCACCACACTGGGGCTAGATGGTCACAAAAGCAGGCACCACAGGTAATGAAATGACCCTTCCAGCAGGCACGCCCCTTGGCTGAGGTGGGCTCTTGTCTCAGGTCGCGTTAATCTCTTCGGGCAAGCGCAGCTCAGGAGCCGCTTCCCAGCACGATCCTTCTGTCAGTGCAGCTGCTGGGTGTAATGGGTGCATTTAACTATTTCTTTTTTCCCTTTCCTCAGTACCCGTTCGAGCTCGGCCTGGTGGCAGCGCTGGTGTTTTCGACGTTGGTGTGTCTGAGCAGGCTGTACACGGGGATGCACACGGTGCTGGTAAGGACGGGCCTGCAGCTCGGCCCCCCGCCATTCCCGCCTCCCGCCCTACGGGACCGGGGCCGTGGCCTGGGCCGGGCCGCCTCAGCAGCACAGGAGCTGTGCCGCTGAATTTCGGGCCGGACGCCCGAGGGAGCTGCGAGGAAAGCCTCGGGCTATTGCTATTTGAGTCCGCAGGGAAGCGATTTATGGCACTAGGGCCGCGCTGTGCGGGGGCCGGGGAGCCGGGTGAGGTCAGGGTGGCATCTCAATTGTCGTTCTCCATTTCGAAATTTTAATTGCGAGGAATGCACTTGGGCAACTGACGCTGCTCCTTGGCTAAGCCCTTTGTGCAATAGTATCACTGTTTTCAGTGAGAAATGCCCCGGCTGGTTTAGCCTGGGAGTGTCGGGGAGGGAATTGCGGGTTGGTGACTCAGGAGGGTAAAGCGTGGCAAGTGAGCTGCCCTGGGGAGCCTCGGTGACAGCAGGGCTCCTGTCACCATACAGGGACGAGGCACTTAAAAATATTCTGGAAAGCTTCGTTTTTTCAGCTGGAAGGAAATTAATTCTTAAGGGACTGAGATGCACAAATACTTTGTTTGAAAATAATTATAAAATATCTGTGACTTTTTATGACAGGCTTGTCGGGCACTGTTGCTTGGAGATGTCAGTCCTGCTTTAGGAACAGATTTCAGTGTAGCTGTGAAAACAGAGTCGTTGGTTCTTTCCTGACAAGAGGAAACTTTATTGATCCATTATATATAGTGGTCAGAGGAGTGGTCTAGTTTCCCAAGTATGAATAAAAACTCCTGACTATTTCCCACAGGATTTTGATATGCATTGCTGGTTGCATATGCATAAATAATTAAATCTTTTTTACTAAGTAATAATCATGTTTGCAATGAGACTTGATGACAGTAAAAAAGGGAGCCCTCATGAGATTTAGGTTAGCTATAAAATATAGCTTGACCTTGCCTTTCAGACCCAGTAGATCTAAACAATATCTTACATCGAAGCTGGGGACATCCTTTCTTGGCTAGTGACCTTAAGTCAATCAGTAAAAATTCTTTGCATACTTCTCTTGCTGGCCCATCATAATGAAAGTCCCTTCTAAATTTAGATGGATTTTAGGGTAAAGAAGAAAAAGTCCTTTGTGCTTTTGACATGATAGAAAAGGGCTTTAAAATAAAATTTTAAAAATGCTCCTTAGCGGAAATGTGAGCAATGTTGCCTTTCAAAAGGGCAAATGTACTTCCCTGGGGTCTTCATCCCTTGTGTGCTGTGGTGGGGATGTGGGGATGCAGCTGGGGAAAGGCTTGGTGATCACAGCTGCCCAAATGCAACCCCTCTCCCTGCAGCAGCCTGTCACCCCCAATGAAGGCTGTGGTGTCCCACCTGCAGTGATGGTTCTTTGGGGAAGCAGTGCAGTTCAGAGCTGTTTCTGATGCTTTGTGGGATGGCTCCTACCCTGAGCTGAGTGTGAGGCTGTGGGGCCAAGGCGCAGCAGTGCTCAGCCAAGCCATCAGCTGAAAGAGCCTCTGGATTTTTAATTGAGGCCTTCATAGAAAGGATATAATTATGTACTAAGTGATCATAGTATTTTAGTAAAGCAAAGGAATGGCTAACAAATACCCACTGATTCAGTGTGACTGAATTTTTCCTGTTTGAGGAACCAGAGGAAGAGGGACAAGGAGGGAGGATTGCATTGTGTTCTGCTGCAGCTCCAGTGCAGAAGTCTCAGCTCTACAAATCAGTCTGCATTTCAGCACTGCTGGCCTTGCTTTTGAACAAGGAGTGGCCTCAGAAAGCACAGTCATGTCAGTAGAAGAGAGGCTACCATTAAAGGCCTTCTGGAGAGGCAGCCAGCTGGCATGGGAGCTATCTGCATCATTACAGCTGTACCAGAATGAATACCATGCTCAGGGAAAAGGGAACAAACACCCCTTGCCTGGGCTGTTCCCGGGACAGCATCACCCAGCCAGGGAATGGGGTGGCAGCAAGGCACTCACACTGCTGAGAGGCAATTGAGTTACAGCCACTCATCTCTACCACCTCAACACCAGAGTGCCCCATGTGTGGGGAAAAGCAGGAGAAAGGCAGGGTCCTTTCTTTCGGGTCTTAAATGATGGAGTCTGAGGACGTGGCAAAGAGGGAATCTGGAGTTACCTGGAAGGGGCAGAGCAAAAATTTGGACACATTTTGAAGCAGTAGATCTGTACGTTTTTAGGGGTTATTTTTGAGAAGCAGTTGGAGATGATATGACTGGTGGTTGTTGTTGTTTGCCTTTTTCCCCAGAGAACTGTGTTTTAGAAAATATTACCTTGCTTTACATCTTAAAACATTGGTGCAATTTTTGGTCCCTGCCTCAGTGCAACAGGTTTTCCTGTCTCACAGCTGATGACCCCAGTCCCTCCAGAGCCACAGCTGATGTGGTGAGAACCTCACTGCCACTGCAACTGCCCTGAGTTACAAGCAATGATACCCTGTGCTGACCAGCATTTCAGATTTTTTTCATACTACCATTCATCCTGAAATTACCTTAAACATTTTAAAGCTGATAAACACAGAATATATTCACATTGCTTTACACACTGTGTAGTACAGTCCTTGGGGGATCAAATAAAGTCACCCTTAGCAGTGGAAACCAAATAAGGTTTTTTTTTTTTTTAGGAGAGCAAGTAGTGTCTCACACTAAACGAAAATGTGAAGGAACTCAGGCAGTCAAGACAGAATAGGAAGTGTTATTTTTGCTTGGATTGGCAATATCAGGGAAACAGGGCACTGTGCAGGAGCAGGGCTGAGCTGCATGGCAGTTGGGGGCCTTTGGGGAGGTAGATGGAGCCTGGGGAGAACTTGTCTGTGCTGAGGGAGCTGCAGCATCCCAGCACGGGAACAGGAGATTTTAAGTGTTTTTGGTAGTAGTACACCTTGAGCAAAATTTTTGCCTGCCCTTATTTAAAAATTCCTTTATAATTGCGGGCTTGGCGAGAGGCTAATCTGTTTACACAGGCAGACAGGCAAGAATGTGCTTCCTGGGAGTGCTAACAGCAGCTCCACCCCCGGGGAAAACTCAGGTCCTGCTCCGGGGGGCACAGCAGGGAGCAGTTTTTTCTTGCAGAAATCTTGCAGAAATCCCTCCTCTTCCCATATCCTCCTTATTTTAACAGGCAAGGGAGAAAATAATTCATTCTGCACTGCTAAAGTAAGTGTGGGTCTGGAACTCACCCACCTCCCCTAGGTGTTCAAAAAATCCAACCTGCCCATGCACACCAGGACTGGGGAGAGTCACCAGAGATGGTCATGGCTGGGCATGTCCTGAGCTCTCCAGCAGCTTCTAGTAAGGAGTCTCCAAAATGAGAAGCCCATATATTGGTGTATAGGAGGAAAACCAGACTAAATGACTTGCCTCCAAAATTTTTAGTTCAGTAAAAAAAATTTGAACGTGCATCCCCATACACATCTATTTATACTATATATATTTTTATATTTTATACATATATTTATTTACTTACTGATTGTGTGTATATATACTGCTGTACCTATATTACAGAACACATTAAAAATATACTTTAAAAATGTAAGATAAGGATTAAATAAGCACTACTTTAAAAAAAATGTATGTTTTATCTTAGTTATTAGTGGTGCAAAAAGTATGTTCTTCCCCCAGCCCAATGGGTTGCCTTGTGCACCCACTTTGGAGGCCACTGGTCAGGGGCAGAGCTGGTTGTCTGGGTCCTGCTTGAAACCCACAGCAGCAGTACCCTACTGTACTGGGGCTGAACGGGAGGATAATAAAATTCAGAAGGCTTTAATCAGGTTTGTAAATAGAGACTGTCTGCAACTGGGTAAATCTGAGCAAAGCTTTTGTTAGGGAATGTTAATGTTTGGTTACATTTCTTTAATTGAAACAGAAAAGCATGTGAATAGCTTTTGAGTTTTGCTCTCTGATCACCTATGGAGAGGTATTGAAGAATTTTTTTTTACAATGAGGTGGACAAAACCCTGGGTGGGAAATGGAGGTACAGATTCAGCATCAGTGTTGGGAGCAGCCCCCAGCTCTTTTGTGTTGAGGCAGTTACTTAGCATTGGGCCAAAACATGGTTTGTGTGTAATGTTATAAAAAAAATTGATATGAAAACATGAATTACTGTGAAACATTGACACCTAATGGTATTTTACATACTAGATATCTGTGAACAACTTTGTATATTTTCATGTCTAGCCTCATATTTTGGATGAGGGAATAAATTGGAGGAATAATAAGTGGAAATTTTTATTAGGAATACGCAAAATGGCTCTAGAAGTTGCTTAAAATCGGATGTGCTGTGAATCTATTGCAGGGAAGTTGTAAACAGCTGAAGTTGAGCCTTACAGGAGTAATGCATTTACCAGAATGTCATTAAATATTTCTGCTGTGAGAAAGTCCCCTCGTTCCTGCCTAACTCGAAGTGAAGTTCACATAAATAATTTTCAGACTGTGACCAAGCACGGTAGTAGTCAACTGTCATGACTCGTGAAAAAAATACAGTCTTGAGAAGAGGACACTTCTGTGTGTGACTAACTTCAGCCTTTGCAGTGCATTTTGTGGCTGTGCTCACACTGCTGCCTCTGTGTGACCAGGGCAGAGCAGCACAGGGAAGCTCGTTTGATTGCTTTTTAGCTGGCTGCTCTCACACCAATGGCTTGTGTTGGGGGTTACCTCCTCTCTCCTTTTGCAGCTTTGTGGCTGACAACAATCAAGTTCTCAAAATACCTCATGTGCCTCTGTTAATAAATTAGGGTTTAACTCTGTGCTTGCTTCGGGCACTGTACTGAAAGCCAGATTTCAGAGGCTTGGGCAACAAATTTCTCCTGGCTGTATTCCTGCCCTGAGGTGCCTACCTCCTGCTGCAGCTGGCACACGCACCACAGCCCACAGCTCTGCACTCTTCATCCCTGCAGCTTGTGTTCTGGGATGGGAGCCTGTCCCTGACAAAGGACACTGTCTTCCCCTGTATGCAAAGCAAGCAAGTGATAATCATACTGGATGTGATGAAATGACTTGTAGGATTACAGGAGGCAGGGAGTTTGTGTGAAGGCAGCTGATTGCAGTGCTGTCACTGAGATGGAGCTGTGCATGTGCCTTTTCCATTGAGGTCATCAGTGGAGAGTGCCCTGTAAACATGAGAGCAGGTGAGGGGAGGAATCTCACTCAGGGGACACATGTACCACAGATACATGCATATGCCTATGGATAAGTTTGGGTTCATGGATTGTCATGTTTTGTTTAGCACAGGCTTCAGGTTGTCCATGCACACGGGGTAGTGCCATGACTAAACTCAGGGTGTTCCTCCACTGCTGGGCACCCACTCAATGCAGATAGTGGTCTTTTATCATCACCCAAATACCTGGTTTGCCTTTCACAAAGCCTTTTAAATGTGATTTCTTTACAGGATGTGATCGGCGGAGCACTGATTTCAGCTGTGCTGCTCGTGCTCTTGTATCCTGCGTGGGACGCGATAGATCATTTGCTGTTAACCAGTCCCTTCTGCCCACTGCTTTCCATAGTTGTGCCTCTTGTCTTATGTTACAACTACCCCAAACTAGACTATTACAGCCCTACCAGGGGGGACACCACTACGATCTTAGGAGCAGCAGCTGGAGCGACTGTGGGATTTTGGTTAAACAACCAGTACGCTGCACCAGCCTACGCCAGCAAAAGTTTGCAGCCTGGATTTCCCATGATCACCAGCACGATGCTGTTTGTGCTGGCCAGGTTCTGCGTGGGGATCTTAGTTGTCCTGCTGACGCGCTGGCTCATGAAGAGCGCGGTGCTCGGCGTGCTGGGCTATCGGTACAAGTTCCCCATCCGCGACCTGGCAGCGCGGAGGCGACTGGAAGTGGAGGTGCCCTACAAGTTTGTGACGTACTCGTCCGTGGGCTTCACCGCCACCGTGATTGTGCCGCTGCTGCACGAGCTGCTGGGGCTGCTGTGAGCGCGGCTCCCTGCTGCCGCGCCTGGGGACTTCACCGAAAAGAGTTCTGTGCCTTTCTGCACTGGTGTGGTGGGTTTGACTCTGGCTGGGTGCCGGGGGCTCACCAAAGCTGCTCTATCACTCCCCTCCTTCCAGGGAGAGAAAATATGATGAGAGGATGATGGGTTGAGGTAAGGGCAGGGGGAGATCACTCAGCGGTTTTACCGTCACAGGCAAAACAGACTCAACTTGGAGAAATCAGCTTAATTTATTACCAAACTAATCAGAGTAGGAAAATGAGAAATAAAACCAAATATTAAAACCACCTCCCACCTACCCCTCCCTTCTTTCTAGGCTCAGCTTTGCTCCTGAATTTTCTACCTCCTCCCACCCTCCATCACAGGGGGATGGGGAATGGAGGTTCGAGTCAGTTCATCATATGCTGTTTCTGCTGCCCCTTCCTCCTCAGGGCTCCTCACCCTCCTCCTGTGCTCCAGCGTGGAGTCTCTCCCACTGAAGATGTCTCTCCAAAAACTTCTCCATTGTGAATCTTTCCCATGGGCTACAGTTCTTCATTAACTGCTCCATCATGGGTCCCCTGAGGGGTCACAGGTCCTGCCAGGACCCTGTTCTAAAGTGGGTTTCTCACAGGGTTGCACATTCTTAGGGCATCCCCCTCTAGTGTGGGGTCCTCCACTGCTTGCAGGTGCATCACTGTTCCCCATGGACCTCCATGGGCTGCAGGGGCACAGCTGCCTCACCATGGGCAGCACCACAGGCTGCAGGGGAGTGTCTGCTCTGGTACCCTCAGCACCTCTTACTCATCCTTCTTCCGTGATCTTGGTGGCTGCACAGTTCTCTCCAATATCTTCACTCCTCTCTTTGGCTGCAGTTGTGCAGGTTTTATCTCCCTTGTTAACTCTGTTATCCCAGAAGTGCTCCTATGATTGCTGATGGGCTCAGCAGTGGATCTCTCTTGGAGCCAGCTGGCATTGGTTCTGTTGGACACGGGGAAAGCTTCTGGCATCTTCTTGGAGAAGCCACCCTTGTAGCCCACCCACTACCCTGCCCTTGCCATGCAAACCCAAAATGAGTGGCCTGAAATACCTGACCTGGAGAAGTCACAGGAATGGCCATGTACAGATAACTTTGAGTTAAAAATCACTGATCCCACTGTGTTCCATAAACAGAGGCAGGCAGCTAAAGATGACAAACACAAAGCCAAAATCCCCACCAGAGCAGCAGCAATGTCTGGTTTGCTGTGGGGTCAGGGTTGGCGGGGAGCAGGGCTGTGTTTCTGCCTGCCCAGCTGGGGACTTCCATTGACACAGTAGTGCAAGCCAGGGAAGGGCTCAGGTTTGGGGCAAGTGGCTGGTGGGGTGGGGGAAGAGGTGACCAGCCAAGAACCAAGTGCTGTCATTAGGCAGAGCTCATAGTGTCTTCTGATGGCACTGCCAGACCAGGCTAGTTCTGTGTGGATGGTTTTACCCATTACAATTTTAAAAACCCCGAAATATAAAAGAGAAGGAAAATCTAACAAGAAACATTTAATGTGATTTGTAAAAAATTCACCTTGGATATTAATATGAAAGTGTCTACTAAAAGATCCTTTGCCTACAGTCAACTGTGCAGAGTTACTACGACAGCACTGAGGCTTGTGTTCAAACTGTCAGCTCCCCCAGATAAAGGAAAGGAAGAAGTCCTTCCTGTCGTGCAGGGCTGACGGTGGTGTCCAAAAACTGCATTGTGGAAGGAGCTGAGTGTTGACTCTGGTGACTACAGTGCGTGGTGATGATAAGATGCCATCCTTTGCTGCTACCGCTTGGTCTTCCATGCATCCTGCAACACTGTGTGTACACTTGTAGAATAGTAGGGCAGGTATGTCCACTGGAGGGTCATCCCTATAACTCAGGCTGCTTATTTAAAAATATATATATCAGCTGTTGGACCAATGAGCTGTTGAGAAACACGGCAGTGAATATGGTCTGCTTGGCTAGAAAAACATATTGTGCTATCGCTGCGAGCATGGCCCCGTGCCTTTTCTAGTAGAATGTACAGTGAGAGCCAGCTTTCTAACCATGTCTGCTTGTCTTCCTGGCTGCAAGAAAAATGAACCTGAAGAATGTAAAGGAGGTGCTTTGCCACCCGTTGGCTGCTTGGATAATTTGAAAACCATAGCTGGGAGTTCTGTCTGAGGAGTGTGAGGTGTGCACGTGAAAGAGCTGTGCCAATTTAAACCCAGATTGTCAATCTCCACAAGAAACACAGGCAGAAATTCTAACCATTTTTAGATTTGTCCAGGCAGTGTATAAGATATTTTATATCAGGTTGTGTGGACTTTACACATGCATGCAAACAGTCTCAGTGAGCCTTTCAGCAGGGCACAAGCCCACTCACACCTGCACCTGGGTGAGTGCTGGGCTTGGGCCACCAAAGCCGTGGGGTTCCATCCTCAGCCTCTCTCCCCACCAAGCACCACAGAAGCGCTGCCACCAGGCTTTAGAACACCTGTAAAACCCCTTGTGTTAAGAGTGCTGTATGACACACAGGTGCAGTGCAGAACTGGAGCCCTGCAGAGGGGCCACATCACAAAACTGGGAAAAAACTTGGCAGCACAGTTTCACAGTGTTTAAGCTGGGGGGTGGAATTAGTCCCAAGAAAGGCACAGTTTGACAGGGATATTCATACAGCTTTATGTGTAAAATTTTTGTTCTGATTTGCAGCTATTTTATGCTATGAAAATTTTATAAATTATATATAAATGCTGCACCGGTATTTTTATAGTATTCACCTGCATGTGATTCATGCAATAAATGCAAACTCTATTTGGTTCAAATTTTAAAATAAACCTATTTTGCAGACTTTGGTGTCTGTCTGTTCATTTTGCATCCTCTATTGCTACTTTTAAATGACTGATGTAAGGGGAGTCCCAGTTAAAAGAGCTTCCCAAGTGCAAGCACCTGTCTCTCTTCCCAAGCTGTCCCACTTGTGGCTCCTTTTCTCCATTATTAGATTTGCCCAGATTTTAGATTTTGCCTGCTCAATCAAGCTATGATCTTTGGCTCTTCCAGCAGGATCCTGCTTTTTTAAAAATATTTAAAAAAAAAACAAAGGACTACTGATGTACTGGTGTTACAACCTTTGCAAATGGAAATGAGTGAGTTGCCTGTACTTAGTGCTGGGGGAGATTTGGGCACTGGAATCTCCTTCACCTGCAATATCTACCTCCAAGAGACTAAACAGTTAATTGGAAGCAAATTTAAATTGACAGGTGCAATGATAGCATGACAACCCATGAACTGCAGAACATTTTGTATCCGTTGAAGAGCCTAACAAGGCTTTGTGGCCAAGAATGTGTATTTGAAACCAGGTAGGGCTGTGTCCTCCCCTCAGCATCACATCCTGCGTGGAAGTGGTGTCACTCCAAGTGCCCACAGCTGATCAGAGTGAGCCCAAGGGCTGCAGCATCCCTGGGCCAGCTGGGCCAGGCATGGCTTTCAGCTGGGTTTTGTGCTGAGGCTGTGCTCGTGGGCTGTTCACAGGACCACAGCCATCCCTGCAGGCCCAGGCTTGGAGAGGCAAGTCTTCTGAGAAGGTAAGACATGTCACCCTTTCTGTATTTCATTAACCTGAAGCACCAGGTCCTCGCTGCATATCCGTGTGTGTCTGCTGTCTTTGTAAATGCTGCCTACCTCTTCATCCCTGCAGCGTGGGTGTCTCTGCATTTCCAGTGTGGTGGTAGAGAAGGAGGTTTTGTGGTGGGTCTGCTGGCCGTGTTCTGTTCTCTGTAACACAAAGACACCAGCTGAATCCTCTCAACTAGGCATGCTCGGGTTTTAGAGTGAAACACTGCTTTTCATGTGAATGCAGTGGGAGGTAACTCCCAGAGCAACACCCTTGCAGCCTGGGCTGTTGAGTTCTCCGTAGTGTCCTGTCCTGTCTGTCCTGGTCCAGCACTACCACTCTCCCTTCTGTGCCTGCCCTTCAGCCAGAGGGGTAATGCAAGACAGGCTTTTTTTAAGTTTCCTTCATTATGCTGTGAAGAGGGATGTAGCAGGCACCTCACCCTTAGCTTAGTCCACTCTGTCCTGCTTTGAGGCTGCCTCCTCCTGACTTGCCCACTTTGCAAATTGCTTTCTGGGCATGTGATGCCACCCCAGGCTTCATCCTGTCTGGGGCATCTCTGTGTGCCAGTCCCTTGGTGCAGAAACAGCTACTCTGTCAGAAGCCAAATGGTCTTGCCTCTTTTGGCAGGGATTAAAAACCAAAGTAGCAAGCACTGAATTTTCCTGCTTTAATTTTCCAGCAGTAACTTTGTCATGACCCCAGCCTCCTAATCCAAGATTCTGTGCAAAATCACAAGTGTGCCTTGCTTTTCTGGATACAGTGATGTAATTTAGGGGACACAAGACAACGGTCTGAGTTTCAGTTTTGACCCTTCTAATCTGTGCTACAATTAGAAGTTAGGATACCTCTCTGGACAGGGTGGGCAGCTTGCAGTGGGTGGGATCTTGCACATTTGCTAAGCCATGAGTAAAGCAAGGCCCTTGCTTGCTGCCAGCTCCTGCTTTGATCAGAGATGGCCCCCTGGCCATCTCCTGGGGCTGTGGGCTGGCAGCAGTGGCTGGGCTGCCCACTGTGCCACGGCCACCCCGCCCTGGCAGCAGGCCGGGTTTCCAGGTCAGCGGGCGGGCAGAGGTGTCGCGTGTGCCAGGCCATGATCCCCCGGCCGCGCCCGGCGCTTTTGCTCGGCCCGTTCCATGCTCAGCTGCCAAACCAAGGGTGATTTAAATTGCAAGCAAGCACAGTGCCAGCCTGGAGATGGAAACAGTCCCTGGCATCACCTTTCCATAAACAGCCTTGTGCAAAAGCAAGGGTGACCTGCAGGCACTGGGGCCTGTGCCGGGTGCTGCGGCCAGGCTGTCCCAGGACTCTGCTCTTTGGAAAATCACCACCAAGCCACAGCAAGGACAAACCCAGAGCTCAGTGCTCGTGTCCAGCAGAATGGAACCCAGCAGTCACCCAGACATCACATTAAAACAGCTTTGACCTCTCTGTCACCAGCTTTCCAGCCTTTCATGCTCATTTTCAGATCCCTAGCAATGACCCCGTACCCACAGGCAGCAGGAGCAGGCCAAAAGTAATCCATAATTGGGGATCAGTACTTAAAAGTCCCACTTTCAATTCTTTTTTGAAAGGAAAACTCCAGTTCAAAACATGTTAAAAACTTGCTCTGAAGTCCCCGCTAGCAGCAGCCAAAGTTTCCTTTGCCGGAGACCATGGCTACAGCAATGAAAGCAAATTTCAGTGCTCACTGTGGCTCACTCCAGCACGAAGCTGTGTGGTACTACCTCGAGTACTGCATACAGCTAAGAGCAGGCTGTAAATACCAGATAATTGCTCTGCAGCTATGAAAGACAAAGCCTTGCAATAAATACACCAGACTTGTATGAAGTGTCCCACTCATCAGGAATCACAGTTAATCCTGAGCACAGCACTACAGCAAAGCTTGAATTTCATTGCAAGGCTGCTGGCACCACAGTTAACCGGAGGGGTCAGGGACTCTGAAGAGGCTTTTTAACCTTTCTCTCGATTCTCATCCTCTCCTTTTAGCAAGTAATGGTGCTTACCTGGGACAGAGCTCCTGTTTTGGGAGCATTTAGCTGCCAATGCGTGAGCAAATGGAATGAAAAAGAAGTGATCCCTAAAACCCTCACAACACATGCCACTGCAGCTCAAGCCCTTAGTCCCAGCTTAACCTAGTCTTTACACTCAAAGGACAGTTAAATTCACAGGAGAACTGGGACACCCAAAGAGTCAGAAAATCTTGTGTACAGAAATATATTTAGTGCACGCAAATATGCCTGCACTCTGCTGCAATGCAAATCTGCCTTATTGTCGTCCTAATCCCCGTGCATGACACACCAATAAACAGAGGGGGTTAATACTTTCCATCTGCGTTACAGATTGCTTCCCACACTGCGAGCCTGCCTGCTTACAGTTGTGTAGGCATCATGGAGAGATAGATCCTGCAAACGCCAAGCTGCCTAATCCCTTGGGAGACTTAAAATGTGAGCTGCAGTTTTCTCACTCTCCGTGGGCACTGGAGTCAGTTGTGCAACGTATGGCCATAGCAATATTCCCATTTCACGTCTGTCATGCAGACATAATTAAAATCTACACTTCCATCTGAGGGGAACCGTAGGGTTTCCAGATGGATAACTGTAGTGCATTTTTCATACTGGATTATCACTTGCACCAAAAAGCCTTGCCTGTTGCCCTCCCACCTGTTGAGATTATTGATGGGGCTGCCATCGTGGGTCCAGCGATGGGGTCTGTGCAGCTCGTAAAACTACTACCTCACCATTGCACTTCTCTCTGCTCAGTGAGGCAGTCATTGTCACACCCTTCTCCCAGCATCTCCCAGATGTCCACCCTTGGACAGCCCCCTCCTGGGATCAGGGTCTGTCTGGCTCTTACATCAGAAACGAGCCACAGCACACAGGCCTAACGCAAAGGACTGGCTGTTGTTAGCCTGCGGCATTAGCAATGGTTATAATATTGCAAAGGAGGGACAGCCAGCTCCACAAGCCAGCCAGTCAAGAGCTGCTTCACTGTACTGAGCTGACCACCCACTTGGTGACATTCCTACAGAAAGGAAGGATCTGGCATCGCCATGCTGGATGGAGCGTCTCAGTTTCAGAGAGAGCAGAGGCACAATGCAGCACGCTGTGGCACAACTGCCACCAGGAAGCCACCTAGAAGGAAAAGCCTGACCCATGAGAGGTTCTGTGTCCTGGCAGGGGCAAAACTGCAAGAAAGGGAACTCTGCCCGAAAGCTGCGTGGCCCTGCTGCACAGCTGGGGTCCAGAAAGCCCTGGTGGGGCTGGGAGTGCAGCGGGCCCACGCTCACTTCTGCACACAGACATGCCAGCCTCAGGCAGACAAAGGCTTTGATAGTTTTCTGCTCCTCGTGCAAAAGACCACTGGCATATGCTCTGAAATGCCCTTCCCCATTTGGTTTGGAGCTTCAAAACTGCTAGGCTGACATCAACGATGAAAAAAATGCAATTCCACCCCCTCCCCTTTCTGAATTTAGAATGATAAAGGACCAACAGTTATGTCTGGAGTAGGGAAGCAGATACTACACACATCTTGCTTACAAAATAGCTCTGGTTTTCATGAAACAAGTTTATTTTCCTCCCCCAGCCATTGATGAGCACATGACAACCGTACAGAATAAAAGCTCAACTCCTTAGTTCTGCTCACATTCACTCAACATTTGCTCTAATCAATTATCTTATTTCATGCAATAAGAAAAGAATGAGATTCCTGTTATGCAGCCATAATCAGTTACAGTATGAAGCTGTGTCTGTGGAACATTTCTGATTTTGAAAACTAATCATGTGCTCTGCCATTACATTTCTCTTGTAAAACACTGGGCTTTGACCCAACTTGTTTGTTCCCCCCTGCCCTTTGAAAACATAGAGGGCACAGCCTAGTCTGAGATCCCGCATTCTTTCCCTGCAGAAGCCAGCCAGATTGCACTGAAAGGAACACATTTACTCAGGGAGACAGGATCTGTTTTTCTAGTTTATTGGAACATAAAAGCATGAGCGGATGTCCCCTGGGAGGCAGACAAAAGAGAAGAGGGTGCTGCATGTGACAGTGGACGGCTGCTGGAGGATAAAAGTCACATCTTCACACGAAGGGCTCAATATTGATCTCTAGGGCAGAGCATGGCATGGTGAGTTCAAACTTGGTGATAACATCAGGGTGTATGACTCCAAGTTTCCCAATGCTTTGACCTTTGGCAAAGACCTCAGCACAGCGACCAGGAAAGAAAGCAGTGCCTGTAAAGAAAGTGAGAGAAAAATCAATATTTCTTTGGCCCAGAGGAGTCAATAGGCATTTAACGTGCAGAACAAAGCTCTCAGTATTACACTGTTCTCTGCGCTGAGATGCTAAGAAGGGGCTCTCACTTTCTTGCATTAAGAGTTGTCGTGATTGATAGCAAATGAGAAAACATTGAGTTAAAAATAAAATGTAAAGCCCAAGGCGTGGGCATTTTTCACACTCCAATTGTTTTGACTAAGTTGCTCCTGCAATAGAAATTAGAGGGCTGTTGAAATGAAGAACTTTTTCAGCCTTTAGGCTATTTAACATCTGAATGTCTCCCACCTTAGTCTGTTTAAAGAAATAAAGCTTGCTGTCATCTAAAGGGTAAGTAGGCATGTCACCCTTGATTGCATGTCACATAATCAAAAACAACCTGCATTCCTCATCTGGAGAAGAGCTTTTAAGCAGTTTCCTATACACCATAAAACTGTGAAACAATGAACACTCAAAAGGAAGCCAAAAATCATCCTCTTACCTTAAACCAAGTCCCAAGTTTTAAATATTGCCTGAAAGTTTTTTGTTTTTTTAAAAAAGTAATTGAATTTGCCATGAAGAAATTGGAGTAACTGTGCAGACTTTTTCATGGAAAGCTTTTCCTGCCTGGGAACTTCCCTGTGTGTGGTGGCTATAGCAGCAATACGTTCAAGCTTGTCTATAGCAGCCACATTGCATTATTTTGGCCTCTGTCCTGAGGTGAGTGGTATTTTTACCCGATAGGCATTCTAAAGACAAATCCAAACCAAACAGCAAATTGCTCCTTCTGAAAGCACCTCTTTCCTAACGAGTGTGTGGAAGCAAGGCACAGAGTGTGGGATGTTCAGTGAGCAGTGCTGCAGACAGTGCTGTGATCTCAAAGGGGGAAAGGGACAGGGTGAAACAAGGCCACTGAATCCTACAGATCCTTCTCAGACAGTTGCTCCACCATGTTAATGCTGCTGCCTTCAGCATCCTCTGCAGAAGGATCACAAGAATTTCCTAACAGCAGCTTACTCTCTGGTTGCTCCAAATGCTATTTCAGGATCAGCCCAGGGTGTTTTACTGTGTGTACAAGGAGCTACTTAAAAAGGCAGTCAGGGTCCAAATGAACCTCAAACCTCAGGAACATTTTCATGACACTCTGATCATAGTGGTCAAGCCCAGAATTATGTTCTCTGTTAGCTTCCCAATGGAAATAATTAATTTAAGAAGTGTCTCCTATGAGGTTTGTAGTTGTAACTTGCAGCTACAAGAACAGCAATTAGGTCTTTTTCTTGCCTAAGTTGCTGCAAGTGCAAATTAATTTCAGTGTCTACTTCCATTTTGGCTACCCTGTGAAATCTGACTGCAGGAGTAGATGACCACAGAAACATTACTTAAAGGCTGCTTTAAAAAATACTCAGAAGCAGTACCTTTAAAATGATCCAGTTCCAGTCTTAGCTACAAGCAAATCAAAGCACTTACACTGCATGTACAACGTGAAGTTACCTCACCCTGGATGCTACTGGCACGTGACTCCAGCCAAAGAGACACTTGCCACTGCCAAGCTGCACTATTCAAAACAAGATGAAACAAATTTAGAAAAGAGTCAAATGTCACACATACAGATCACTCTGCAGATTGTGGGTGAGAACATAACCTAAAAATAAAGTTGCCTTTTAGTTAGTGGTAAAGGCTTTCCTATTTGTAAATAAAGCTGGTATTGTACCAAAGATGTGAGCAGCACACAGTGGCATTCCTTTAAACTTGACTGTAAGCTTGAACTGGCACAAGAGCAAGAACCAAGAAGAAGTTAAGAAGGTTGGTGTGGTATCCCACTATAAATTTATAGGAAAAAAGAGCTTTGACAATAGGTTCAGTTAAAAAGCTGTGAGTCTGACTTGTCTGTTCTTCTGAGCTTCCTTTTGTGTAGTCTTGGGAAAGTTACTTTATCTTCTTGCACATCTACACTCAGCTATGTCATGAGACTTAACTGTTTTTAAACTTGTTGTAGCCATCTGATGGGGTCTAAAATAATACTGCACTCAGCCAATCTATCAAGGGCAGCTTCCCAGATCTGTGTCCCTTCCCATTGTGTGAAACAATGCTGTGTTTTCATACACAACAAATGCTCTGCTATCCAAGCATCACCAGTTGGTTTCCCAGGCCCAGTGTGCTCTGAATATGCTGCTCCAGGCCATGGGTGAGACATTGAGCACTATTTTCCATCTCATGCAGCAACTGATGCTGGACCATGATGTTACTTTTCTTTGCACTTCCTTGCAGCGAGGAGAAAAATATATAATTAATATCAAGGGGGAACATTTAGGTCCCCAAAGTGCAAGAAAATGGACCTTCAAACCACCTCTCAATTTCTAGTTAAGCTAACCCTGAAATGTTGGCTCCCTCACAGGGCAGTCATCAGTGTGCCCCATGCTTTGCAGACATGGTAGTTGTAGGGTAAAGTTCTGTGACTGGAAAAGATCAGACAATAAGCAAATAAAAATGAAAGAACCTGTTAAAAACTTTAGAGCCCCCATCTGTCCAGCCAACACATGGCTCTTGCACCAAAGAAACATGAGCTGAGAAACAGGTTTACAGAGAGTTTATGAACTCTAGTTAATAATGGAACTATTATTATGATAATTGGCTGCACTACAGAATGCTTCAAAGTATATTCCTGCCTGCCAAATGGGCCTCCAGACTGCATCCCACATGGGGGATCTAAAGCCTTCCTCATCTCAGAGACTCATCCTTTGACCACACAGGTGGTAAGGGAAGGAGCTTGGCTCATGCATTGGACTGGGTGGTTATGGTCCATGTCTCTCTGCCAAGGCACCAGAATTTGGAGCAAATGTAAATTCCAGGTGAAAAAAATCAGGCATTGAAAGGGAAGCACATAAAGAAGGAAAAAAATCTCAGAAGAAACACGAAAAACCTGAGCAGAAAGGGAGGAAGAGATAATCAACCATTTTGCAGCTGGGGGAGAGCTTTGACTGAGGCACCCACCACAACTACAAAAGGAGACCTGAGCTAGAGGAACCTGCTGTGCTGGGGCAAGATGCAGGCTGTAGGAGGACCTGGGCAACCCATGGAGCTGGACAGCAAACCAGGAGATTTCTCAAAATAACCAGGAAAAAAAGGTAAGGACTTTTTTCATCCTCATTTGTGAGTTTGTTGTATTATCAAGTAAATAGCAGCAGTGGTCAGGATTTCTAGCAAAGCTTGTGTTATGGACTGGATGCTGCTATGTGACTTCAACTCTAGAGGTAAAGCAACAACTTCAGAGTGAGGGTCAAGGCTGTATGAAAGATGTGTGCTTAAAGTCCTTGCACACAAAGAGAATAAGAAAAAAATGCACACACTGTTACCTCATTTGTATAAATCACACCAGAAGCTGGAGCCCAGTGCTCTTAAGCTTTAATAAAGCCTTGATGCCAAAAGGAGCCTTTCCAGAATCCCTGGCAGCTGTGACCTGCAGCTTTAGAGCAGGAGTTCACCATAGTTTGTCCTGTCTGTCTATGCACTGTCATCAAGAATAGTATGGCTGTGAAGAGCATGACCTTCCTGAAGAAACTTTCCCTGCTCAGGCAGTCCCAACAGCACACCTGGAGGCCCCACTCTCAGCAGGTGTGTTAGGAAGGGACTGTGTTTGCTGCTGGTGCAGTTATATTGAAAGGCTGGTCTTGTAGGTCTGTCTGGTTGGTTGTACCATCAATTACATTGACAGCCAATATTAATTTAAAAATTGTAGTTTACTGTACCTTCTGTTTTAAGGATAACATATTTATCACTCTTGACATAGTAAATCCTTTCTGCTCTACACACAAATAGAACTTCAGGAACTTCACCTCTAAATCTGGTCAGAGATTGTATTGTCCTTGCTGATAGAGACCTAGACAATGGCAGAGGAAGCCTGAAGGTCTGGCAGTGGAAATGCACCTCTGAAAACATCAGGTGTGCAAGCGGTAGTTAGGAGCAGGGGTGTGGTGAAACACGAGCCGCGTTCCTAAAGCAGAGCTGCCCGAGCCAGCCGGGCCTCACGCTGACACCACACGCGAGGCACAGACAAAAGCTACTGCTCGTGGCTGCAAGTAAGAATTTCATTTCTAATGTTCAGTGATGTAGAAATAATACCTTTAATTAAAGCTTCTGTAGCATGTCCTCAAAATCCGTAATTGCCTTTCTGTTTTCAGGCAACAGGACCACTTTGATTGCTTTGGGGTAATTCTTTGGCCAATAATCCAACAGAGCATGTAGTCTTTAGCACATTTTCTGGCTAATTGACCCTCAAAGAGCTCTGAGTTCCTTGCACTCTTTGTTGTCAAACACCTTGCACAGTTTCTTTTCTCTACCTTACTCTCCCTTCCTTTTAAAAAGAAATAGATTAAAGTTGTATTATGGGCCTACAGTTGCACTAAGCCTTCAAACCCACTTGCTTGTTCCTGTAATTTGAAGGAACATTGGAAGCTGAAGCTTAAGAAGGTAACAGAGCAGAGCTTATCTGGCCTCAGAAGTCTTTCATCTTAATTCTCCTCCCTTTAGTGACTGCAGCTGCCCTTTCACTACCTCACCGTGACTCACCTGAGGAAGTATTTTGCCTGTGCTACCCTGGATGGAATTTAGTTTTGTGAGGTTAGATGTTGAATTCAGGATCAGCACAGTAAGGCTCCCAGAGCCTTATGCAAAGCAACAGCCACCTCAAACTCATGTCCTGTTGTGGGATAATTTACCTTCAGCTAATTTTTAAAATCACAGACATCTCAAATCTTGCATGATTTTTGGAACATACTGGGAGACCAATTGTTCTCATAAATTGCACATTGTCAGAAGTTCTTTCACCTTATATTCTCCTGACCAGAAAAACCATACTTTGGGATCAGTGAGATATTTATTAACTTTAGTTTCTTCATTTGTAAATCCTGACTAAAGCTGTGCCAGAACAACTGCCATTCCCCAGATCACACCTAACTGTAATGACACATCAGGAAATTCAAATTAGTACAATTAAATCTAAGGTATGTACCTTAATTACCCCTCTCAAGAAAATAATT
The DNA here is from genome assembly GCA_013398175.1 of Climacteris rufus. Taxonomy (NCBI): domain Eukaryota; kingdom Metazoa; phylum Chordata; class Aves; order Passeriformes; family Climacteridae; genus Climacteris; species Climacteris rufus. The sequence continues at coordinate 3,977,310 of VZRZ01004549.1, forward strand.
AACATTTGACAGAAATCACAGAATAAATATCTGTATGATGTGAATGAATATGTCCTTGTCTAAAGGGCATCTTTCATTCTGATCTCCTCCTATGTTTTTACAAAAGCCTTCTCATACAGGGCACAGCAGAAGAGGGTAAAGTGACAATCAATTATTTACCTGGACTGCTACACTGGATATCCAAAAATAGAGCTGAATATTAGAGCCCTTGTGCAGACAATAAGGCTGGGAACATGGCAGAATTGCCCACAAATTTGCAATGGTCAGTCACTTAATCATCATCTCAGGTTACAACTAAGTCAATGGCTCAGGTTTTATTAACTTGTGTCTCAGGGAGGGTGTGAGGAAAACTGACTCTTCTATCTCTTAGGAACCCTCATGTATAACCCTGTAAGCTGGATTTGTTTTTTATTCTTGCCCAGGAGCTTTAACAGAGGGTGTTGGTGTTGCTGGATGCCAGAAAGTGGTTCCAGAATACATTAGGTTTGGGGCACCTCTTTATTTATTATCCTCAGGATTACAGCGGTCTCAGACATTGAAGATTATCTGGGTAAAATCACTGTGTTCCTGCCTTTCCTAATGGAAGGTAGTATTTGGGTAAATGCTGAGGCTGAGGAATGCAGACATTTTGGGTCATTGGTCTGGCTAACAGCATTTCTCTGATTCAGTGCTGGAGTGACCAGCGTGGCTGCTTAAATACTGCATGCAGAAAAAATCAGTAGGAAACCTAGAGAGAAATCTATCAAATTCCATGTGCTTTTCTAGAAATCAGTATTTGTGTACAAAGCTATTGTGGGGCAGTTGTGAGAAACAGCAATTCTCCACTGGATTTTAGTTGCATTGCAGAGTTACCATTACACAGCTAATCTTTGCTCTTAGGCCGGTTTATCTGATTTAGCCAGATTTATCTGAAATGTTATACTTCACTTTCTCTAAAAGTCCCATACCTAAGCAGATACTATGTCACAGTTATTTTGTCTATAAAACTAAGGAATTCCTAATCCCAAATAAAGCTCACTATTTTTAAAGATGTCTTGCTATTTCACTTGAGTTACAGAACACAAAGCTGTGAATATTAAAAAACTTAATTTATTTGTGTTCCACAACTGTTTGCATCACTCTAAAGGAACCCTTGCAAACAACAGAATCTGTCATAAACTAGAATAGCAAAAATGATATTCTTTATGGCAGGGGGTATAACATACTCTATGAATGCTCTGTAAAGCAGCAGGTTTCAGCTTTTAGGCTCTGCTTTCATACAAGCATTAGAGAATAACGAGAACCAGCACTAAGTCAGTCTACAAGTCTACTTTAGTGTGTCACATTCAGTTTGCATGTTGTTTAATCACTCTGTGTCCCAGACCAAGCTGCCCTCCCCTCCCAGTGGCTTGACAAAGATAACCCACAGCCACCTGACGTTCTGCTTTCACAGCTCCCCCATTTCATGCCTTTCACAAAATGACTTGACAAACTGGCATGGAATAATACATCATTAAACAACGAATCCCAGCAGTCACTGGAACTGTTAATCACTCAGTTTTACCATCTCAGGCTTAGGTTGCAAACTAATGCCTCATGTCTGAAGCACACAGTGGCTCCAGAAGGAACACAAATGCCTGAGCTGGCTGAGTGTGAGCTCAGCATTTCTTTGTGTATCTGCTGTTTTCTAACACATACACCACAAGCAAAGATAGTTCTTCCACCATGGGCAACAGAAATCTTTGGAGCCTGCATTCACATTGATCTAAATATTAGAGCAAATATCTTGCAAATTCCTGTTTCAAATATTATTGCAGAAATAAAAACAGTAAGATTACATTTGAAGCACTACCCCTCTGCCTCCATATCACAGTTGGAAAAATCACACCAGACTGGAGAACTGCTAAACTATAAAGTATGAAACTGGCATGCTCACATTTGCTAGCATTAATATCAGCATGGCAATGAAAATGAAAGCACATACACACTCAGTTTGCCTCCAGCCACAGCAGGCTGTGCAGGTGAAAACAGAATTGAAGGTTGAAGCTGTGGAGAGGGTCAAGTGAAGCATTTCTTCAGAGAAGCCAGACCTGCCCCCTGCCCTTCAGTGCTTAGATCACTGCCCCTGCTCCCTGAGAAAGAAGCTGTGCTATTGCTGCTATTTCTGCTACTGCCTTGGAGGAATAATTTCTTTTCCAGAGAAGGCTCTGCAATATTGAAAACATTGTTTATGATTAAAAAGTAATTTTCTAATTAAAAACTTTAAAAATTGGGAATTACTTAAATCTATAATTATACAATGCAAAGCTGTGCCAGACATTTAAAATTCTTGATGCAAGGAAGAATTTTATTTGTTAAGATTTGTTATGAAGTGTAATTAAAACAAAAAGGAATTAACCTCTGAAGAGGGCCTCCCTAGTAAAGGAAGAACAGGAGAGCAAAGAGTTGTTAGGGAGAAGACATGGACACCTTGAGCCAAGGAGCACAAATACCAGTGATTTAGATGGTTCTGGGAAAATGAAAACCCTTAACTGTCAGGAGATATGCTACTACTCCTTGGAGCATCCCTAACCTGTCAGAATAAAATGCAATGAGAAGAAAAATATTGTAATCTTTAATAGTTAATACTTGCAAAATAGAACGTAGACGATAGCTTCTGTCTCTTTTCAAATTGACTTGACACCTTTCCTCAGTGTTCCTGCAGTTGCCATAGATTTTCTTCTCCCTCCCACTACAGGACACACAATTCCAAATGAGTCAATTCAAAGGAGTTTCTCTTCTAATATAATCTGGACTTGAGAAAATTAATACTTTCTTTGTTCTCTAATTGAAATTATTTCATATGTGGGGAAAAAAGTGTGTCAAACGTAATTTGGTGATAAAAGTTTAAAAGACAAAAGTCTAAGCCTGTCAAACTTCTATTATCCCATGCTGTGCTAAAATAATGTACTGAACTCACACACCTTTTTGGGAATAAGGGTTGATACTTGAAGAGTTATCAAGAAAGAATATTCAGAGAAAAGCAGAAATGACTACAGGAATGGAAAAAGCCCTTCTCAAACTCACTTCACAGAGTCTTTTTTTCATACTAAAAATCAACAGTATAGCACAAATTGTGATGCAATTCTCAGAGCAAATATCCTGCCTGCTGCTGCTGACTTACAGAAACAATATTGGGAATTCAGCAGTACTAAAATAATGTTAATATGGTGCCAGTATTCCATGGTGGATGATCTAAATTGATCCTGGGTGACAAAAAAAAAAAAAATTGGGAATTGGCAAATGTGAAATTAATAGAACTTGAAAGCAGTAAATTGCCAGCTGACATGTTTTTATTGAGAACAGATATTTTCAAACAAATCTGCTTATCTACCAAACTTGCAATTTGAAAGACTATAAATACAATTAAAAGGATGCAATAGCACCTATAAAGCATCTCCTTTTGAATGCCAGTTAAATGGACTAAGAATTGTCTGATACCTCCTAGTATGTCAGAAATTATATTTGGAGGCTTGGTAAAATTGGCTCATTTCCTTTAGTTATCTATGAGTAAATAGACAATTATTGACATTTGTGACCAGTGCAATGGCTGCCAAGGCAGGCAGCTGAAAGGCCAGCATTGCCATTAAGAGCAATCAAGCTATAATGTCTTAAAATAAGCCAGGTATTCATAATGCCAAGTTCAATATGGGCACTAAACATCTATATATATTTCAGTCTCCCAGTTTAAACTGATCACTAGAGATAGATGCTGCAGTTCAGTTCTATACATCTAACTTGGAATTATTCCCAGATTTCCCTCCTCTTGTCTTGTGAATTGAAGTTCACAGTCTAAATCTTCTTTTAAAGTTGTTTATTGTATAATTATTATTAGAAAAGCAAATGTTTATTGATGTTCTTAGTTATGGGGATAACTATTACACCTCTAATTTCACAGCTAAAACTTACTAAATGAGAAGCTATTACTATGATTTACTGTGGAATTAAAATTTTCTACACTTTACCACACCATTTAATTAAATAAGGGCAGTAAAAAGAAGGGAGTGCAATTTCTTTTCCTTTTTTTTTTTGAAAGACAACTGTCAGTTACTGAATGAAGCAAGAGTTAGTATGCATTTATTATGAACATATTCATATTGAACACAAGCAGGCTGACTTTCCAGCTTTGCTAAGCTGATGATTACTGTAAAAGAATGAATGGCACGAACATTTAGTTTAAAACCCCCCAATTTTTAAGCAGCTCATGTCACAAGCTGACTCTGTTTAGGGTTGTTTGTTTTCATGTGACTGCTATTTCAATTCTGCCATGGAGGACAGTGGGGCAGACAGGGGAGCAGTGTCCGTGCACAGATTTCCCTTAACATTTTCTGTGAACCTATCAAATTGTTCATTTTTATAAAATGGGGATATTGTTTTCCCTTTTCAAACAGATTGTGCTCAATGAAATTTCATTTGCAAAATATGGAGACTCTCAAAAGGTACCGTAAAAGAAGAGGTTTCTCCCTTGAATAAGGGACAATCATTCTAAATGTTACACTGGGAGTGAGGATAATTACACCTTCCACTTCTCACCACTCCTTTGAAGCCTGGGATATATAATCCACTGCCAGTATTTACTAAGCCCTTCTTTATTCTTTTTAGCCTAAGCAACACTTTACTATGGACCCAAATCCCATGATTAACATCACCTCCTGTGATTTCTGGAAGAAAATAGTCATCTCAGATGGTCATCCCAAAGCACTAAATCACTAAAATGTTGCAGAAAACATACCCATTCCTGCAGAGATTAAAACTTGAAGTTAAGAATACCTTCCAGTGTAATAATCAGAATGCCTCTAGATGTTAATTCAAAGGAACTGAAACCAATGAAAGTGAACTGGAAGTTTAATAATTTTATAAAATTACCTGACAACATATGACCAAAATTGTTGTCTCTTTCTACTCGTATTTTTATAGTTATAATTTTTTAATTTTTTACCTCCTAATCATACACATCCATACTGATATTTACATTTTATTAATTGTGTGGAACTCATTGAAGACTCACATTTTTTTTATTATGGAGCAAATACAAATTTGAGGACTGATGCAATGACTGCACTTCTTCCCGTCTATATTTGATTATGGATGCCTATACCATAAAGAGAAAAAATAAAATGCTTTGATAGGCCAGTAGGATTCACTAACACATCAAAAAGTTAATTCTGTGCATTTTAAAGCAATGGGTAGCATTTCAGAATTCTGTCTTTAAAACTTTAATTTTGTATGCTTAGTGGTAATAAGAAAACAAAAAGGTTCCATTAGTAACTTTTAAGAAACTGAAAAGCACTGAGTGCCAAATGTATGTTGAAATCTTCAAATTCAGTCACTAAAAACCCTCTCTTCCTTAAGGCTGCTCTAAAGAGCTCTTCTCCATTTATTACCTAGCTCAGATTACACCAAAGCACAGTGCAAAGGCCAGGGGAACATCACAATTTCACCCATATTTTCTAGCATCTGTACTTTTTCACAGGTGTTGCTAGAAAGGCAAGAAGACTGACCCTAAGGTCAAATCACAGGGCACTTAGGTGTTGGTAGAACAGAAGGACCTTAAATAACCATGATTTGCACATATGGACCAAACAGGACTATGGTACAGGCATTTCATTTTTCAGAGTGAATTTGGAGAAGTGTCAAATATGTGCCCAATATATCTCTATCGATTCTCTTGCTCATTTAAAACTAGATTTTATTCCCTGTATTGTTTTCCAATATCAGTGGAATTGGTTAGACAAGGAGTAAAACCAACTGGCCTAAACCCCTACCTTTACACTGTGTTGCTTACCAGTGTCAAGTTTTATTTAAGATTATGTACAGAGAGTCCCTCTAAATCTCTCTAAATCAGAGCTGCAGGATAAACCCATTTCTCGCTGTACACATTTGTAATTTGGCACAGGCAATAAAAAAGCTCCATACAGATGCATCTAAAAATCTGTGCCATGTGTAATGTCCTCATTCTAAACCTCTGAAGTAACTTGCACTGTTCGTATTAATTATTTCAGTATCCTGAGGTCTCTTTAGATGTTACAGGGTATCTTTTTTTCACTGGGCAATTACCTTACTCCATCATCTGCTGGTATCTTCTCTCTCACACATGCTTAATTGACAGATTGTGAAGCAAGTTTAAAAAAACAAAAATAACAAGAAAACAGACACAAAAAACCCCAAACAATATTCTCCAAGTTACTCTGACTTCCAGCTATCTCTGCAGTGAAGGTCTTTGAAGTGAAGTTGGTGCAGTGACACTGCATTTGCTATGGCACCAGAGTATCAGCCATCTGCATTGCTACCAAGGTTAAATTCCAATGTCAGGAGAACTGCAAGGAATCCCTGTGCCATCCCAGGAGATTTTCTGAATCACTGGTGAAACAGAAAGTAGCAGAAACTTTTTTTTTCCCCCTCTAACCAAAAGCCAGAAACTGCTTGTAATATATTGCACATGACAAGGCATAATCCACCCTTTGCACTAAGTGTGTTGTGGAATAATGCCATGGGAATGCAGGGATTTTGAGTGAGCATTGTAAATCTCACAGCAGCAGGAATACTGAGCAGCACTAATTTCTAGAAATAACTTCTTCCTCACGTTAGGATTATTGTTGAGGTCTTTTCCCAGTTTCTTGAAATCAGCTGTAATGTTACAATACAGAATTTAAGGCACTTGCAAATATTTTTAAGTACTAAACCAAACTCTTGACATGTCTATTGAAAAAGTAGCTACAGAAGAGTTTTGAATAGGAATAGCACAGTTCAGTTTGACTTCAATGGCACCTGAGTACTCGACTCCCAGGGGCTCTTCTAACTCCCCACTGCCACAACCCTCTTCCAAGTAAGAGGCTTTGCTATTACATGTTCTGTGCTTGGTAGAATCAGAACAAGAAGTATAATCATATTAAACATTCTTCTGGTCAACCTGGGAATCCTATTAACAATATTCTAACAAACCTTTTGAGAGTCTGCCTAAATAATATTGAGCAAAATAGTACTTTCTCAAAAATAGGAGGGGGAAAAAAAGCATCAATATGTCTGACACAAGTGTGCACTGAAGTGCCAGGAGACTACTTAGCTCAAGTGTTATGTTTGGCATCTTGGCAGCACAGTGCAGAACAGGGAGACATCTAACAATTTTTCATTAAAGTTCTATGAATAGGAGAGTTAGGTCAGGCTGCCAGGGACCCTGTGCCAGTGCCACTGTTCCAGGAAGTGCAGAATGGAGCCACTTCTTCAAGCTGAGTCAGTTTGAGTCAGTGTCTCATATCTCTGAGCACCATGACATGGAAGTAGAATCATAGCTGCCATCCCTGCAGTCTTGCTTTTCTATTCTGTATTTTCTACACTGTTATTTTAGGTAACAGAATAATGAGTTGGTGGTGCTTGCTCTCTTCCATCAACCTGTGCTCCTGCAATGAAGGAATCAGGTCAGCCTGCTTGCTTTCTCTCTTACATGCACAGGCACATACACAGAGGAGATTCTGCACGTAAGGATGTTATTTTTAATTCATGTGCAGCTCACCCTGTATGGAGAAGGAAAAGGGCTGTTATACAACTATCTAAGCAGCAGGGTCAGTCTCAAAGAGAGCAGGTCTTTGAATGAAAGATATATAAGGCATACACCTTCACATGAATGTATAAATAAAAGGTACCTATGAACAAAAAGGCTATAGATAAAGCTATAAACTACTAGATAAAGTGTAAGAATTTGCCTTTTCCAGGCTCTGTTAGCCAAGGAGGATGCAATGGGTGTCTGGCATATTCATCAGTTCAGCAAATTCCTGTGTACCCTTGCCATCAGCACATCAATTCATTATAAACAGTCCATGAAGCTCAGGGCCTATGCTTTATTATAAGTGTCCTTAAAAAGCTGTGACCTCACAAACTGTATTAAACTACTCAGGACAGCTCATAGATAGACAGCAATCCTGTTTTACAATCAGTGAATGCAGTTAATGCCTTTTCACTATCATTCCATCATGCTGCAGCATGACAGCACATATAATGACATCAATCCTTAGTGTCTATGGCTGAGAACAACCAAAAATTCTCCTGATTGCTGGGGAACATTTAAGATCCAGAACCTCTGCTGTACACTGTAGTTCTGTCTTCCTTACCTTCAGCTGCCTTGATGGTGTAGCCATTCTCTTCATTTGGTGGTACTTCCAGAAGCTGCATGACCCTGTCCAGCAAACCATGGATGATCTCAAACCCTGGGCTCTTGTTGTAATAAATCGCACATAAATGTCTGTAGTTTCTTGCACCTACATCTGCAGAAGGAAACAACTGTTACCTGGGAAACTTTATCACACTTCTAACCTTGTCTTTTGCATCAGTTTTCTTCTGCTGAACTGTGAGGCACTAGTGGCTGAAAGGAGAAATAAGTATGTAAAATGGCTTCTCTGCCAGACCTGGCATACAGTCTGAGGAAACAATGGAATTTCTTTAACCCACGGGACTCTCACAGTCAGAAATATAAAGAAAGATTTAAAGTACCCTAGGCCTTGAGCAGGAAAGAGGGTTGTCACAGACAAGTATCTTCTGTGCAGTTACAGGTACCAAGCATGTACTTAAGTGTTACAGAAATTTAAAACAGACAAGCCAAAATGCAAATACTCAGTAGGCATCAAGAAACTTGTGATGCTGGTGGGAAAGCTAAATATTTTTAGAACTTGGCTGCAGGAACAACTACCAGTACAAAACACCCAGCCCACAACCTGAAATGAGTATAATATTGTTAGCATGGTGATCTGTAAAAAGGTCTTAATTCACAGAGCTTCCCAAATCACAACTAAGGCATTTTGGAATCATCTTGGACATCCCTGCAACCAAGTGATTATGAAAACTGTGCTATACTGCACTAACTCAAGACAGTAACATGAGTATCTCCCACTGTGGATAATTCCTTAAAGTCAAACCCCTGCCTTATCCCTTCTTATGTTACTGATTTCAGCAAAATATGTTCCTCTTTTTTCAAACTTTCCAAATGAGTACGTAGTAGTGTGTCATACTTGTACCTTGAGGCTACCCCATTGCAGTACACATTGTCTAGGACTACTGTGGCCTGCTTTTGAAGCTTTGCTCATTGTGGGTTTCAGCATTTTGATCAAAATCAACAGGAGCCAAGCTCAGAGAAATGAGGAGTGTGTTTTTCAGGCAGCACAGAGTTAAGTAGTGAAACTTCTTCACCACAGGATTTTGTAGATGCTGGCAGTTTACACAGCTCTGAGGAGGCAGGTGAAGTCCCTAGCAGATAAATCCACGACTTCTTACTACAACAAATAACCACATCTACACTGGGAAGTCCCTGAGCTACTTCTGGCCAGAGAGCAGGGGAGCCCTCTGGAAGCATTATCCATGTGTACCTGCTCTTATGCTTCTGTCCCAACAAGTCCCTATAGCTGGAGTCTGTCAGGGCACTAATATCTACCACAAAAGAAGTTAGAGATTAAATGAAATTTACAGGTTGCTTACTTGCTCCAACCAAACATTTAGTAACAAAAAAATCTGTCAGGACCTAAGTAGGAAAACATTTCTCAAGTGACCAGAAATACACAGGTTAAAAAAGACAGCAAAACACAGGAGCAGAGCCTACACACAAGATGAAAGCTCAGCCTTTTTGAGACAGAAGTCATTCAAAACTTCCAGAGCAGCAACTTGGTAATACAGCTGAAAGTTCTCTCATCAGTCACTGAAAGCTGAACTGACCATGGCAGTAAGTCTGCATCTTGTCACTCAGGATTTCTTTCCTGTCATTATAATAATGAGCAGTGTTAAATAATGCTGGAGAATCCAATCCTGAAGTTAAAATGGCAATACAGAAAAGTAAAGTAAGTAAAAATATCAATAAATGCAGCATCTGATTTGGGGTCAGAGCAGCTCAGTCTCATGCTCTGTTTCCCAGCTCTACTCAGATACCAATCAGTAATGTAGTCAATTTATTTTCATGTTGTATTGAGCAACAGAAGAGAAAAAATGGTTTTCCCTTCCTTAAGACAGAATGTTCTTTGGGCTAGATGTTCAGTAGACTGGTTTTCTTTTTTTTTTTTTTTTATTGTGAGTCATTATACTAGCAGATTTTGTGACAACTATCTGAATTTTAATTTCACTGTGATTAAGATAGACAATAGTGCCTTCAGATAAGAGCTCTTAACTAAAGCATCAGAAATAAACATACACAACATTTTTTTATAACTCATGTTTTGAACTTTGGAAATCTTTGGTAAAGGAAAGGTTGCTTTCTCAAGTGTTATAAAACTCCTTTACAGAGTTACGTCACAACAGAGGAAGTTCAGAGGAAGTAATAGGAAGAAAAAAAGATATTAGGAATTGTAGGCAAAAGCTGGCAGATGTTAGAAATGCTTCAGTTCTTTCTAACTCACTTAAGAGTTCTCATGTCATGCCATGAAACATTTCTATTTTTCAAATGAGCCTGCCAAGTATGTCAACCTAAATTATATATAAATATATATATATGTGTATATATTTCTGAGACTTCAAAGCACTTCCTGGGGATGCTGCTGAAAAACAATCCAAAGGATGGGCAGCTGCTTAGGAATATGTGAGCCAAAAGACTTCAGAGGAAGATAAAGCAATGTTGTATGCTGTTCCCTTCCAAATTAGAGATGCTTCAGAAAAATGACCTGGTGATCTGAGAGGGGACACCTGCTCATGCAAACTTGTCTTTCAGCCTCCTGAACTATTTTCTGCATATAACTAACACTTCCAGACAGTTTGGAAATATGCTGCAAAATGGGGCAGCAGCTGTATTCACAAATGATGTAAATTGTGCTAAATGTGTGCTACCATAAGCTTGCCAGATTCTCCAAGAGCACTGTCAGAGGTGATTTCCTAATGAATTCATTTCTTTCATTATGGTTAGTGAAAGAAAAGGTATTTTCTGTTAGGCCTGGTGGTAAAAGTGATGGTTTAAACCCTAAACTAGTGTAACTATCCTACCAGGAGTGATTACCTAGTATTATGTATCACCCACACGAATGCTGTGCAACATATTCAAAATCAGCACATTTCCTCCTGCCCTGAGAAGAAACATTTTTGCTCAGATTTGGTTCCATTTAGTTACATTAAATCTGGCACACATTTTGCTAATTTAATACATCAAACCTTTCTGCTAGATAAGTCTGAAGAGAAATATGTTCAGTTCATGTTGGTAAGCACAAGTGCTGTGTAAGAAGGTATTTTATTAAAAGCCAGTGTGCTTAAAAGAGCTAGGTTCATTCACACATGAATGACTGCAAGATGCCATTTCAAATACAGTTAATGTCAGTCCTCTTTTGACCCATACTTTTGAGATTATTAATTGGAAATTCTGCATGCCAAAATCATGAAATAATAAAATTAAATTAAGTCAGTCTGATGACATAAGCCTTGTGCAGGAAATCTCATTCCATATGTGAGAGGACAACCCCACATTTTTCAGTGTTTGCAGTTACCTTTCTCCGCCCCCCTTTAAGCTGTTTATTAGGCAAATTTAATTTAGGAAGTCGACTTGGGCAAGACAGTAGTTACTCTAAACAGTAAAACTCATTTCAGATCCTATTCACAGTCTGTAAGTGCTCAGTCCATGAGAGAGGGCTGCCTAAGAGCAGAGAGCACAAAGCTGCTGCTGCCTCAGAAGTCTTTGTCTGTTGCAATGATTCCCATCAAAATGAAGCACACCACAAAATCATTCTTTATAAAACTCTTAAGCAGCCATCCACATAAATGGAAAGCTTTAAAGAGCTACACTTGACAAACACAAAATAAAAGTAACAACTCTCAAATTTTATAATGCCAGAGTAAATGTGCTCCTTAGTCCAAGATAAACAGCCCCACTCCTGGTTCTGGAGAATGCTGATGCTATTCTGCCATCTGTCCCACGTTTTTTGCATTCTAGCTAACTGCATGCCCAACAAGGAATGAACTGCACCACCAAACTGTCTGTATTTAATAAAAAGGAGTCTACATGGTTTGCTAAACTGCTTGTTTTGCTTGGCAAGGCTCTTTTTTCCTTCAAAAACAGAAAGGTAATCTACAAATTAAATTCATCACCAAAGCAATTTACTTGCCATTTTGTTTATGCCTTATATAAACCTTTGTTTTGCAGATCCCAGATACTTTAAACACAACCACTAAAATCTGAAACCAGATAATGAAACAACAGAGCCATTTCTACTGCCGAATTTAAAGTAATGTCAGCCTTTTTCACTGAGAGGCAAAAGTCCATTAAGACTTGCAACTCCTCCCAAAAGCAGTAGCTTGTGCACTCCTTTTCCCACAATATACCATACAGAAAGGAATGAATCAGTAAAATTTAGACACATTTTTAACATTTAAAAATCTGTTTTTACCATTCATTTTACTGTGATATATTTTTCCAGATAAAGGTAATTTGAAATTTTGATCATGCACAGTGAAATCAGTGCAAAGAGGCCCCAAAACACAGGAAGGATTTCACTGAAGCTTTTGGAAGGTGAACTGGCTGCTTTGGCTGTTTCACATACAACAATGAAGGTTACAGAACAATTCCAAGGCAGCCATGCCTTCCTAGCACAGCTGGATGAAGTGGAAAGATAAGGATAATATTTTTATTGATCAGAGAGGAAATTTTATACTGTGGAGGTTTTTATTTATTGATACAGTTTTATACACAGACGTGCTCCTTTCTCCACCCTGTATCTCTGCTACCAATCACATTCTTCCCCTCAGTTACCAGCTTCCCCAAAGATAATTTTGGAGAACAAATATAAGCAATCCTGTTTAAAGATGATGGAAAGATGGCAAAGGGATTCATATTGAGACACATTGACCACAACATTTTCCTCTGAATAACCTCTCTCTGGGATAGTGTCTGCAGATATAACCTGCTACTCCCAGGCTCAAGAACTGTAATAGCAGCATGCCTTAGGTATTTCCTACTTTCCCAGGTTTGTGCCATTTAAAAACACTACCAGAAGGTAGCTTCTCTCATGAATTTCATCCCTGATAAGAATATCAGTTACATTCCTGATGAGAATACAAAGGAGCACTAGATTAAGTAAAAATAGGCACATCAACACAAGCAATTTAGAACAGGTTATTTTTTGGTGCAATTTTTTTTTGTGTTTATCCTTGAAGACTTTCAGTATCCTTGACAGATTTAAAGGGATATTTAGATGCCTAAAAATATTTGCATGTACCTACTTGCACTTTTGAGAGTGAGAGCATTTAAAATGAACCATGTTTCTAGCCACTCTAAAATCCAGCCTGTCACAGCAAGCTCTTAACACTTGTGCTGTGCACATTTATAAAAACCCCAAGGTAACATGTAATCACTATTATCATGAAAATTACTATTTTTAAGGAAATACAGACTTACTTACTATTACCATTTGGCATGTAAACAATTTCCATTATCAAAGATTTTGAGGAAACTTCTCTTACCTGTATTAGGGTCCTTTACTACAATGTCAGAAATCTCAAAGAGTTTGAGTGGCAAGGGCATCTTTCTGTTGGCAGCAATAGTTTTCAGCAGCCCAGGAAGGAGGGTTGTACGTGCCACCTGCAGGACAAACAGAGATGCTGCAAGTCAAGCACTTTCCAAAATTGCTCATGTGCATTTTCTTCATTTTTTTTTTCAATTGTAACAAAAGTTTAAAAGTAGCCAAGGTTAAAGTTGCAAATAGTGCACTTATCTCTTGTGTTTAAGCATCTTGATTTAGAATTATTCAACTTAAAAATGTACATGCTCTCTGTGTTCTATATACTGCATTTTCTCAAAGAGTTTAGAAATGAGCTTAAGAACTGGTACCATTTCACAGGTGCTTGAGCTGCAGTGCAGGGTAGAAAAATAATATAGAGAGTGCAAAAAATTCCCATTAATTTGCTGTTATACAAAAGGCAAATTCTAAATGTTATTTTAGAACTATTAAGTGTTATCTAAGATTTTATCTTTATACCTCCTGGTATTGATCAATGATGAAGGAATATGCTAAGTAATAGAAATGGATATAATCAGTCATGGACAACCTGAAATCTATAGAAAATGTATTCAAAGAACCAAGCAAGAGACAGTCATACCTGTGAATGTATCTGTGAGAACAGTAGCATTTCCTGTGTCCTCCATTCAAACACTTCCTTAGAACTGCACATTTTTTATTTTTCTTTGTCAAACTACAATAGTCTGTTTCAGTAAATCCAGTGTAAGAGGGGTGGGAGTGACTGTCTGCTCCTTGACTACAGGTCAAAAGTCACCACATGCTCAGGCACAGTTACTTCTTATCCTTGGCCATGCAGCATTTCTGTCTGTTTATCCTACTTTTCATAACCAGTGAGGAGTTCCAGCTGCACACTCAGTCCCTGGCACCATCCTGCAAATCTCATCACAGCTACCATCTAAAGCTGAAAGTTTATAGAGCATCACAAAGAGTAATCCTTCCTAATTTTCAGGGAGGCCTAAAGATTTTTAAAAACTGAAGCTATTTCTACCACCAGGAATATTCATCCAATAATAACACTGCTTAGCAGCATTGTTACTGCACAGGCTTGCAGTCTTGCAAGAACAGAAGTCTGAAATTGTACCTGGCTAGAATGTCTGCCACATTTTCTCTTTTTATTCACACTCTGTTATTTGTTTGTGGTACCTTCTATATTACTCACTGTAATCACCATGCTAAATGATACAAATTAAAGGTGTTAATAGTCTAAACAGGTTACCTCAGTGTCTTGCACAACTGCTAATTTGTGGTACCAAATAGAACAGAAAATACATGAAGGTATGCAAAAATTCTATTCTTGAATCTCAGAGCAGCAGACTATCTTCAGTATTAGAAATAAGATCTAGAAAGGTATTTTGGAGACTGAGAGAAATGAGACTTACTGAAGATTTTCAGGCAAAAAAACCCACAAATCACAAAGCGTTAATGCCCCACAGTCTACTGAAACTTTTCAAAACCTTTCTAAAGTGAGTTTACCTTTGTATTTCTTAGGCTATAAAGTAAAAAAGGGCCTCTTAATTTATCTACCCTGTAAACTAAAGCATCTTAAAAAAACCAAACAACACTCTCAAAAGGAAATACAAAACCTATGGCACTTCAGTATTTTCAGAATTGTTGAGAATACCATATTTGAGCTCTTTCTGCTCTAACAAAGATCAAATGATCTTTAATACCCCTTTTTTAGGGTTATTAAAATACTTTAAGGACACTACAGAATTATTTAAAAAAAAACATAACCAAAGCAAGAGTGATAGTGGTTAATAATTAAAAAAACCACAAATGTTTCCTATCCAAAGCTCAGGAAGTTCAAAGATTGCCAAGTCTAATAGTTCCTTTCATGTTGAATAGGTTTTCTAAATAAGGGAATTGATCAACCATCTGGGATTTTCTGCAGTAAGACTGCTCAATTTTGCCACATTCTGCCACACAGAGCACGGTACTTTACTTTCCTGAACAGCTAATAGTATTTCACACCGGAACAGAGATTTCTCAGTGAAGGAGTAACAGAAGATGACATGTTCAGCACATAAATACACACAAACCCTTCAATGCAGGAAAAGAAGCTCTAGTTCATAAATTTAACTTCCTCTTGGTTCCTTTTTCTCCTTTTAAAATACAGAATCCATGACAACATTGCTTTCAAAGGGTGAATGGTCTCACCTGAAATTCGGCCGTTTTGGGGTTAGCGATGCGCACGGCGTTTGTTGCAGAGATCTCCATGCCCAGTTTATCTGCAACATCTTCCTGAGAACACTGACAATGAGACAAAACCCCATCAAGGTCAAGGAGTTAAAACAGACAGTAAGCCAATGATGGAATTTGATATCAAGAATGAACAATGGAATTGTACCACTGCCCTATAACATATGATCTCACATGTAACACTTACTCATAATACAAATTAAGCCCTAGTTTTAAGACTAAGTAGGTAAACTGGTTTCCTCGCAAATGTTAATTACTAACCAAACTAAAGATGGTTATAGAAAAAAACCCACAACTCTTTATTTAGGCTTCTGTCTTTGATTGTTGTCATCTGTCTTAAAAATAGGCTCAGATTCTGTGCCCTGACTTGCAGAGGGTGAAGTATTTTATTCTGGAAACAGCACTTGTAAAGGGACTTGTACCTCTTTCACACAAAGAAAACAATCCCTTGGGGGAAACTTACAGAAAGTAACTTACTGACTATAAAAACAGGTCATATGGCCAAGGCTTCAGTTTTAAGAGCTGCACAGGATTCTTGTAGTTGTACAATTATTTGAGTTGGTGTGTTTTTAAAGCACATATTCTAAAGCTGATCAGTAAAACAGTAAGAATTCACTTTACCAGGCTCAGACAATGTCTGTGCACATACAGCAATAGATGCTATTTCTAAGATCCACAATTCAGATTTCCAGAATTTATAGCTTTTTAGTGTAATAATGAAACCAACAGCAGACTAGGCATTTAATTGAGGATTTGCCTGTATACTGCAGTCTCCCAGATGTGTCCTCTTTGCACTGGCAGCACTGAAAAAGTGTGTTCATAGACCAAATATGATAAAAATGAGCAGATGATACCATGTCAAAAAAATGGATCATTGAATAACAATAAAAAACCCCAAAAAAACACAAGGAATGCTGAACTTAGGAGGAAAAAACTGTGTGAAACAGTTTTCAGATGTGTGTCTAAACTACAGCAGGTTACTGTGATTTAACTAAATGAATTCTGGCTAAACTGGAGCTCCTCACAGAAGGCAATGTTACTGTGTACAAGTATAATTTGGGGCTCTAACCAAGAAACTGATTGAGTAAACAAATATATAAGGAGTGTTTGTCATATAACACTGGGCTACAGAATGTTGTAGCATAAATTATAGTTATAGTCATAAACCTCACACTGGTGTTTTAATGAAGTGCTGGCGGCACTGCAGACTGTGGGTTTCATCCTGCCACAGCAGAAATACAAATATGTAATGTGATACCATGATCTATTGCATGACCTTCAAAAATTCTGCTGTTGCAGTTCATAAAGGTTCTCACTGTAGCAATGTAATATGGTAAATGTTTCAAGCATATTACCTATTTGGTGCTGAAATAAAATGAATTATATTAATGAATAAGGAAAAACTTTAAAAGCTTGACTATGTTATATGTACTGTTTCCTCAACTGGTACTGCCACAGCTCTGAATACCTTTGTCAGACATTAGCACTGCAGGAGGTAATACTGCTTATTGTCCTGCTTACACAAATGAGTTAATAACAAAATATTAAAACTGGAACATATTTTTCAGAATGAGACCAAATTTTGCTTTCGAAGCTCTGTGAAATCTGAAGGTGTTAAAATTTTATTTAGCCCATTCAGATTACCAAATTTCGTTGAAATAGCTGAACTTTTCAAATACCAGAAGCATTTTAGAAGCCTGCATTGCTGTATCTTAAAATATTTAAGTAAATTATCAAAACATAATCTGTGACCAGATCACACTCTCTCTTAAAAGGTCATGTACTTTCAAGAATGTACTCCTCTGGCCATCTAGTAAGTTTTAAGTTCATAAGTTGAGAAGTTCCACAGAGATTTTAATAGAATATGTGATAGTAGCTCCCTGTATGCTACAATATGCACACATTGCAGTTTTAGGCAAAGGCTTTGAGCAGATCTTGCAAAAGGAAGGATTCTTGAAAATGCATAGTGTATTTTCAATAGTTGACTATGCCAGTCTCCATTATGGACAGTTACCATATACATTTGGAGGGCATGGGAGTGTACTTAAGTTTTTTTTTCTTTTTAATAATAGATCAGGTTCTCTGACCTAGTTCACAACTAAGAGGTATGAACAAGTGGCCATGACAAAGATGCTGTTTCCTACTGTGCATTTTATTTTAGCACAACAACCCTGCTGTATAATTTCCATAGTACAAATTATGCCAGCTGTTAGAACTGGAGTGGCACTTGCTGCTGCAGAGTTCTAATTCTTGGTCAGACTACTGGCATGGCTGTAACAAACAATACCTACAACCAGTGATAGCAATTGCTGTATTTTCATTTGTTCTTCCAGACAAAAAAACCAAACCCCTAACTGTGGTGAAATTCACAAAGGATTTTGTGCCTCCTTAGTGTGCATTGTACCTCTTTAGTGAGTATTCTTACAATAAACTCTTTGCTGACTGAATAGTTACATATCAGCTTGGTATCTAATGCAAGGAACCGTGGGCAAGTGACAATACTAAAGAGAAATATAGCAACAGGGAAATCTCAATCAACTGTAGTAATATCCACCAGAAAGTACTACATTTTAAATGTTGGTTTTCCAGATTACTGAACTATGATGAATTTCACATCTGGTGACCAAAGTCTTGAGAGAGATTTGCTGTCTTACAATTTCATCCTATCACGTTAAAGTAAAACCAGTCCTTCAGCATTTTCCCCTATTTTCCCCTCTATACTTAGAACTACATGCCACATTAACAGTGACTCATTTAATTCCTCTGACCTACAAACTCACCAAATATGCTATGATTCTGAAGCACAAGTATACAATCAGCTGCCAAAACAATACTGGGTAATAGTGGTACATTATTATGAACATATCCTCAGACCATTCTCTGCAGTTTTGATTGCATCACAGTTCCAAAATACAACTTAGAAAAATATCAAATCAGTGTAATATACCAGGGCAAAAGTGAGGGCTTCAGTGAATCCAGCAGCTGCCAAGTCCAGTCTCAGAAGTTCTGTAAGCTTATTGAGGGGGAGCTAAAATGAAACAAAACAGTTTTCAGCTTCCATTTAAAAGCATTTTGCTATTCTTTCCTGGGGTGATTCTGCCTGTTACATGATGGTGAATTCACAAGGGAGGGACTATTGCTTGTGTGCTTAAAATTTTTGAAAGCATTAGCCAGCTGCCTTTAGGCTTGCCTGAGGAAATGAATCTCCCAATTAGAGATTTAATACAGGCTCCCCACTTAAACCCTGCCTTTTTTCAAGTACCAGCAACCACTGGTCTTGGACTTATTCAAATCAGTGGGGCATCTGTTTTGTATCCCATCCATGGTAAATACTTCTCAAGGCAAAGCATGTCAAAATATTTAATTCCTAGGTTCTGTTTTCCCCAAAGCCCTTCTGGCATGCACCAGCCATTTACTGACAACAGAGTGTTCATTTGAAGGGGCAATCTTACTTGATTAGCTATGGTGTACGTTTTCGGAATCACCATCTGAATGTTGTTATAACCATAAGCTATTGCTGCATCTTCTATGATATCACAGGCATGGATAATGTCTGCTCTGGTGGGAGGGATTTCAATCTCTATATGGTTCCCATTCCCTGTGACGTGTGACTTCAAACACATCCTAGTCAGCAGCTTGGCCAGGCTTGATGGAGTTTCACTGAAACAAAACAAGAGAGTAGTAAATTATGGATTTTGCACTATATTGACTACTGGCTTTGTGAAGTAATCAGTGTTTCTGCTGCATTGCCTTATATCCTGAAGAATCTTCAAGTGCTTTATGGACTGTACACAGACTTAGGATTCAATCAGAACCAGCCCAGATTCTGACTCATGAGATGGTCATTTTTCTTTACTTCATAACAGTTGTGTGAGGCCATAAAGAATCATTCACTTTCCTTGGAAGTGGGGGAACAAATCTGAAAGAGTCGATCTAATTACCCAAGATAACCCCTCAATTTTTGATAAATTAAAAAAATCACATAGTCTAAACATTTTAAAAATAATGCAATAATCAATGTCTTCTAATATCTTTGTCATGGTTGATAAAAACTATGTTTTCATTTGCAGTAACACACCTGATTCCTATTTTCTTGTTAATGTGTTCAGGTTTCACCTTCTCTGTTCGATAAGCAAGTTCCTAGAAAGACAGACAAAGATTTTAAGCATACACAGTGCCTGCCACTTCTGCCTAAGAGGATTCAATCTTAGTAATGTAGCTGCTAATTGCCATACTAAAATGATACCTACAGAAGACAAATGTGAAATATTAGGCTAAACTCAGCGTTTTAAAGTTAACAGGATTGTTGAACACATGCTCTAGTATGTGACGCCAAAGCTGTTCTTGGTTAAGCTGGAAGGTTGAATGCAGCATGAAATCCCTGTTACTGAAACTTCCGATCATTTCTGATCTATGCAAGTATCAGAGTCACTGAAAGGTTCTGGTGACCAGTTCATCCTAAGTCAAAGCCCTAAAGCACAGAATGGTCATGCATGAGAGCTCATGTCTGGTACAGATCAAATGACTTTTCAGAGGAAAAAGCAACAAAACTCTCTATTTCTGTATTGGCACACAAATATCTACCAGTATTTCACTTAGCAAGTTTGCAATGTATTTAAGAAAGTTATTTTGTATGTATTTTATGTGTTTCTAAACTTCCTGATATACAAATCTTTAAAGACCATAGCATCTGAAACTTTGGGGAATTTTTTCTCTATTTTATCTGGGGAAGCTGCTTTGGTTACTCTAGAGATTTCTGTTTTGTCAGGTATCTCTTCAGGATTCTTGCTCTTTCCTCTGGTGATTAAAGCTGACACTGCAAAAACAAAAAGCTAAGATGGCACTAGAAAACCTCTCAGCAAAAGTTAAGTTTCTTCCCCTCTAAACAGCTTGTACTTGCTCGGTATATCTGATTTAATAAACTCAACCAGATCTGTCTTCAGTTACTTTCAGGAAACAGGAGGAATTGCTTTCTTTATACTTATTAAGAGAACAAAAATGTAAGACTCCATTACTGCAAAGAGGCCTGTCTGGGACTCCAAACTGCACTTGCAGTCAACATTCTGCCTTACAGACCTTTATATAGTTTGTGTCTATAAAGTGAAAGACTGAACAAGGCAGTGTGACAAGGTTATTTTAACTGAAGGGCATTAAAGCTTCCAGATCTGATAAGTACATTATGCTGAGGCTGATTTCAGTTGTCCATAGGCTTAAGGCTGAAGGACCTCTTCCTGCATTACTTTTTCCTGATTTGGAACATGTAGGTTTAAAGGCTTTAGACACAGATTATGCCCTTTCACTGGAATCTTTTCTTGTTCCTGAAAAAGTTCCTATCAAATGCACTCTAAACCATAATAGTGTATTTTTAGCCTCATCATAATTCAATGGAGCTTCAAAAGAGTTTCCTATACAAGGAGAAGCTGGAGCTTGAGTTATTTTTCATGGAGTGAGAGAAGGCTCTGACTCACTAATATACAGATAGTCCCAAGCTGTGTTTTTACACTACACCTCAGAGCCAGCACATGCTGCCAGTGCAAGAAAACAAAACAATGTCACTCTCGCCAGACTTTGTGTAAATCAAGCCCTTTCCCTAAGGACACAGAGGTATCACAATGCTGTGCTTACCGGATAGATGTGGGTCTTCCCATTGGGATAAACTACTTCTGCTGCTTCAACACTGAGAGAGACACAAAAATTGAAGTAAAAATGTTTTTAACACATGGCCCAAGGCTAATGTGTCTCTGACTGGAGATTTATACTCACGTGAATGGCTTCTCACAATATTCACTAAACATCGTGACTATAATATCAAGAACAATTTTTGCCTACAAAACAAACATAATAATCACATTGAAAACTGTCATCTACTTGTGTTGAAGTAGACAAAATATCTTAACAAAGAGGGAAAATATCTTGTCTTACACTCTCTTCATTCTATTCTATTTAATAACAACAAAAATCCTAGCAGTCTAAAATATTAGACTGAATTTTAAAAAACACTTTCCTTCTGAAGCAGACATCTGTGCAAAAACTAGAAAATATTTGGTTTTCAAGGTTCTGAAGCATTTGTGTATCTCTTCTAAACTCTGTTCTGAAGAAATACAGGGCCTTTACCATTTGGAGCTGGGTCGTCCTAATCTTCTGTCTAATTAGTCATTTCACTGAAGTGAGAATGTATAGGCTGAAGGTCTGCATTGTTTAGTAATACATTATCAAATAACCTTGTCTGCAAATTTTAGTTTACAGTTAAAATGTTAAGAAATTAGTATAATAGAAGATAATAATGAGATTCAGATTAACTTCTCTACAATTTCTTTTTTTATGTCTGACAGTATAATTTCCTTCATGTACACAGAAAATCACAGTTTTTATTTTTACTATCAAGACAAGCAGTAGCAAGAAGCAGTTATTTATTAGTTTGCTTAGAAGGCACTCCTCAAAATGCAAATTTATTTGAGTTGTTAACATACCACTGTGTAGCAGGGTAAGTTAAAAGCAGTTTTGCTCTTATGCATCAAGTTACACACTTTAAGGAAACTATCAATGAATGCACAAGCTGTATTCAAGAACAGGCAATTATAACTCCTAGGTTTTCATGCTTCAGCTTTGAGTTACAGAATTTGCATATGGAAAGACTTGAATTTGGCAATTATTTACACAGCACCCCTGCTTGAAAAAGATAACTAAGAAGAAAAACCATTGTTCTTCTTCTGTCAACCCAAATTTTCAGGAGGAGACAAAGTTATTCTTTACAAAGAATATTCTGCTAAAATAGGCAGTCTTAGTGAATTTTACTCTCTTCAAAGCCTTTCAGATTTAGAAAAAGTGCTCAGCAACAAGAAGAACAAACAGTCCCTAATTTACTTAAATTACTTTCTTGTACAAGCTGAACACTTAGTGTCAACATAAAGATACAGTAAAATCAAAATTTAGTGAAAACACAATGCTATCTATAGAGCAAGCCTAAAACTGTGTCAAGGGATTTCCACAGTCCTACAACTTTTATATTGGAAGGTTGGCTCCATACAGTAAACGCCTTGTTGTTGTGGGTCTTTGTATTGAAGCCCTATCACCCAAAGGGAAAACAATTATATTAATGCATATCAAAAGGAAAGATTAATTTACCTTTGTAATATCTGTGCCTGTGCATTCAATAAACACATTTCTGGTATTTAGGCTTATTTTTGTATGATCTCCTAAAACATGTGAAAACAAAAACATGTTAAAAAATATTGCTTTTATTGTAGCAACACTGATACTGACTCATTTTGTGAAAGATCACTGTCATGTTCCACAGCTTAAAAAAGCCACTATCTAATGCACCAACATTCACAACTGTTAGCAGAACAGCAGCTCCTCTTATTTTAGAATTTATGAATCAAATAAAAGGAAAAAGACAGACCAGACCCACTGACTGGTTATGCTTTACACTGAAAGACACACAAATCCACAGGTATCTTGGTACTCAGCTGGAAAGCCAACTAGCAGAACAGTGGCCATCTGCTGTCAGCAAAGGGGCTCTGCACTGCCACAGCATCCCAGCTTCCCTGGATTGAGTCTCACGTTTGCATCAGGTGTGATGTGTGTCATTTCCTTGGGCAGCATTAAACGAAATGATGTCAAAAAGTGGTTTAGACTAATGACTGTCAATAGCTACTTATGTGAATAATCAAGCTCTCCTGACACTGTCTGCTGATACACCATAGGTTAGTGAGTTAGGTCCTGTTACAGGTCCCTTCTGGGCAGGAATTTGCTCTGTCTGTACTGGGAGCCACAAGGTGTGCACTGAAGCACATCCCTGTTGCACTCAGAAGTGTTTCTTGTCTGCAAGAAGCACCCGAAGTGTCTCTCTCGCAAAC
This sequence comes from Climacteris rufus, assembly GCA_013398175.1. NCBI lineage: Eukaryota > Metazoa > Chordata > Aves > Passeriformes > Climacteridae > Climacteris > Climacteris rufus. The sequence continues at coordinate 4,000,852 of VZRZ01004549.1, forward strand.
TGGATGCGAAGTCCCCCAGCAGTTGGTTCCCTACAAAAGTGGGGTCTGTTAGTAAGGCACAAGCAATCTGGAGGAGAGATCTCATTCTGGAGTTAATTCCATTGCTGGTAACCATGCAGGAATGGGCATACACACTCCTAGAACTGTGTGGGATCATGAATCCAACCTCTTTGTCCTTCCTGCCTTTCCTTGCACCATTCACTAATGCAGATGCACCCCACTAGAGACAAAGGGAAGCACTTGGATACACGTGGGCATTCCTGCTTCCTTTGACCCTGACTCAGCTTCTCTGTTTTAATTTCCTACCTGAGAAATTAGGTAGACTGAAAGTTAGGCACACTAGAGATTTTAGGAGTGAGGGATCTTTCCTTTCAGGCTGTCCTGTATCTCTTTGCAGACAGAATGTATTAAGCATCTCTGGACTTGTTTCAAAGCAAATATAACCCTTCACTTCAGTGCTTGTAGATAATCCAAACGACCAACAGAGTGTTTACATTGCATTATCTGTTTAAAAACTACCTCTAACCTGGAAGCTTCTCTTAAATACTGCTCTGTAAAGCAGAGGCAAGTATTAAATTTAGCTCAACCTTTTTAATTGATAAAATATAAACAATATGCAATGCTTGTACATGGAACACACCCAAGCTGGAATAAGCCTAACAAAGGAGGCTCAGGAAGAGTGGTTGACACCACCTTCAATTCAAAACAATTGTTGTTACCGCTCCCTGCCAGAGTTTGAGCCGCCTTTTAAGAAGATTTGGGTTATCTGGGTAAGGTCTATTAGGAAAAATACATCCAAAGAGATTATCACTGCAGATGTATTAGTCAGTGTAGGCAAAGTTACTGATTCCTGCCCTATATTTCAATATATAGGTGTACTGAAATATCTTTCTTAAATGAAATTATTCTTGTCATGTCATTAAATGGCTTCAGCAAACATGGTTCTCAAAAATCACCCATGGTTTCTTTTGCATTCAGAGGAAACCCATGTTTAGAAACAATGCAAAAAAAAGTCTAGACCAATTTATCCTTTTTAAGCCATCAAAGTCTAGAATCACTTCTGTGGCAGCATAAAAACTAGTTCCCACTGTGGTTAAGCTCCCTGCTGTGACCTCATAAAATGGAGTACAAAGATGCAGTTCTGAGTTACAGTTATCACTTTACACAACAATTTCTTGCAGCCTTCTTTTAGCCAAACAAAGTGCTATTTCTCACAAGGAACTTTATTTAGTTATGGAAGCTTATGAGAAACTAAAATGCAGAGGTTTGCAGTGGGACTTTTACATCCTCTTGATGAAGATGACAAAAAGGAACACTAGCAGCCTAGGGAGGGAGCAAAAACCTTGGCTGCCTTTAAAGAAGGAAAGCAGACTACATGAAATTTTAAGTGAAGCAATTTTAAGAAAACACAATAATCCTATCAGACATCAGTGTTCCTGTCAGATACTAACTCCCACAAAAGATCAGTAACAGTAGAAACCAGTCACAAATGATCTTACCATTGATGATTGGTGGCATGGACAGAACAACCCCGTTGCTGTCGTAAATGACAGGGTAGCGTGGTTTGTTTTCAATCAGGTGCAGATAGTGCCGGAGGTGGCTGTCAGTCTGCAGAAACAGCACAGCCTCAATTGCACTTCAGCCTCACATGTGAACTTCCACAGAGCCACAAATCCTTTGCTGAGTGCTTATGGGGAATTTTGAAGGTGGGAAGGGTTGGGCTTAGAGCTAGGTGCTTTACTAGCAAAGGCTGTTTGCTCCCAGAAGCAGGGAAAGTTTGCAATGAGAGAACTGGACTTTTAGTTTACTTCAGACATGTTAAAAATGATTTAAGGATTCTTTCAAACATGAATAGGCCATGCTGTTAAAACGATGCCCTTGTTCACCACAGCAGACGAACATTACCAAATATCCTTAGTCTATAAGAACTTTTTAAAAAAGTCATAAAAGTTAGCACTACAATACTTTTAGTTATAAATTGCTAGATACTGACACATTTAAACTTAAATTTGATTCAAATTTTACATTAGCTCTAATGACAATGTGCTGTACCAAAAATTTCATTTCCTTTAGTCCCTCTGATACCCCTTGTCTCTGAGCTCTTAGTCTTTAGTCAGAGATATTTGAGGATTTGTCTCTGTGGCCAGTGTGTGTTCCAGCAGAGCTGTATACTGCAATGACAGTGATAAATACTATCATTTTCAAATGCTGACATTGGAACAGGCCTACATAAACACTGTAAAATCAGACTTGATAGAATCTTTTCCTAGCATTTACCTGGTTTCAATAGGATGCTGGGCCAGGAGCAGTGCCAGACTTGACCTGAGCCTTTTACAGAGCTATGGTTGCCTAATATGCAGTTGGGTAAATAATTCAACATCTTCCCCAAGTAAACTGGCCAAATGAAGGTAACATTAAAAAATCTGGTAGTATTTCCCCTAAACTTTTCCCAGCTTTGTACACCAAATATCTATAGGTAGATAAATACACAAGCCTTTTACAGTATTATTAAGAGCACCATGAAAAGCAGTCCTCATGTTGATAAATCAGGTTACTACCAAATCCACCATTCTAAAAGTTGTTCTTAGCCCCAAAATACCATGCTGTATCCTTCACAGACAATGAAAGTAAAGCATTACCATGTATTTCTCATGAATAAGCAAAATATGGAATGTTCACTGGCTGTGAAGCTACAGAAGATAACTGTGTTTTATTTGTAAGAACAACTCTTAATAACAAGGTCATGAGAGACATTTAGCCTTGGAAATTTATCTTCCTGCATTTAGTGCAACGAGTCTGAAAAATCTCACTTACCCTATACAGATCCATAATTTGTGAGCCTGTGTACTCCTGGGATTGATTCAAGGGCTTAAATTTAATTTCAGAAGGTGCTTTGGCTGTAAAAGTAAATGGACCTGAGATGGTGTCCAAGTCATGGGTACCTATTGCTACTAATGCTCTTTTCCTAGAAAGAAAGAAGGAAAAATAATGGTTTTACTAGTAATATTTGGAGTTTCTTAGAGTATGATGCTCTATACATCTATGCATTCATACAGTTTACTGAAAAAGTAGAAGGATAATTTTGAGAAGCCTAGAGATTATTTCACAAATAGCGTTTTAATAAAAGTTAACAACACAACTGTGAAGGCAAATCCAATGGGAATGTTTGCTATACACTACTGTCTCAACTGTTGAGATAGAGCAGCTATTTATGCTGAACAATACTGACAGCAGACAGAAACAGGCAAAAAAATGAGAAGGATCAAGAGAGCTGCTATAAATTTTCCTTGGCATAACCCATAATGCCTCTCTGCAACAGGGATATGCAGTCTTAACATGTGATAACATCAAACACACAGACACTGTACACTATTTTAAATCTGAGCACTCACCTGCAGATGTTTTGGTGCAGTTTCTCCTGGAGGTCAATGAAGCTGTCATAGCGCTCCTTGGTAAAAGTGATGTTCCGGAGCACGGCGGCCACGGCGTGGGGACGGATCTGGGCAGTCTGCAACCCACAACAGCAACATTGCAAGTGAGCACCTGAGACCTTGCTTTCTTCTGCTGCTAGGCTCACCCAAAATCACTTGTCTATTGTTCCTCCCCTTCCTCTTCCCTAAAAATAAATGGCAATGAGTAGAGGTGTTTAAATTTCCTTAGCTCTTGTTCTGCAAGTAAGATTTCCAGTCCCACTGCTCTTACAAAATTGCTACTGATATGGATCTTGCTGCCTCAGCAACTCTCAATACGTTTGCAAAGGTGCAGTAAACACTTTTACCTGTTCAGTGATAATCAGCCTCTGACCTTCACCCTCAGCTGGTATTATCTTTTCATACCTAGGGAGGTTTATCCTAAAACAAAAACAGAAGTAAGTCTGTACCTGAAAGAAGAAAGTTCCCAAAATGCGGGAAACTTTAGAAATGTAGCAGCAATTATATGCAGAAAACTTTCTTGGCGTGTAATTAGCTAACTGTTCAAAACTTGTTTTCTATGGGATGGTAAACAGATTACTGAAGTAGAAAGGAAGAACTCAAGAAGATAAAGTTGTTGCAGAAAAGTTAAATAAATTATTTGTTTCAGAATTTATTACAAAGGATCACAAGGAGTTTCTCTGCAGGAGTTCTCTACAGAGGGTAAGTCTCAAATAGAACAGCAATTGAAAACTTTAAAACATATCCAAAACCCAGTAACAATCTAGTCTAGTCTTTTAAAGTCATACAACAGATCCTCTCTGACAAATCTGATCTACACATGAAACCATACTCAAAAAGCCAAGCAAGTGGGAAGCTTTGTCCACTGACCAGAAACGGGTCCATATTTCAACAACTGACATAAAAATCTCACAACTCTGCCTTACCTTTCCTTAAAGACCTGCAGCCCTCGGACCAACCCTTCCAGGCAAAGAAGGTCATAGCGGTTGGCAGGAACATCAATTTTATAGAGAATGACATCAGATGCACCCTTTGCCTTTTCTTCACCTTTTTCTTTACTTATAATGTCTTTTTCAGATGTCTGAAATTAAACAAAAGTGTGGTTTTAACCTGAAACATCTTAACATTGACAGGAGTATGATAGGGATATACTAGGAGAAATTGTATTAATTAGAACTTTAACAGTGTAATTTGCATTTATACAGCAAATGGACACACCAAATATGTGAAATGATATAAAATCTTTCTCAGATTCAGAGTCTGTACAGCAGTGTACCAAAAGAAAAATTCAGTATTCAGATTTTAATTTTAAGAACAGAGATTATAGAAGCAAGAACCTCCAGGCTCTCAGATCTCAGCAGAGATCTGAGACCTTATATTTGACAACAGATCGGTAAATAACTTTTCATAATCAAGTTTATTCTGAAATAAAGCACAGGTAACAATGTCCAGGACAAATATATTTTTTGTAGATATTGCACAGAAGATTGGATACCAAACAAAGCCAATGAGATCTTGTAAAATATGATCAATACATGGTCTGCAGCCATAATTATGCTGCTAAATACAATGGGGCCTGAGACTGAACTTCAAGTGGCATAGAGTGCTGATTTCCAGAAAGTGTAGCAGTATGCCATCTTGGAGTCTCTTGCTTCCAAGGCAGTAATTTTGTATGTCTGACGGTTTTCTTCCAGATTCCAAACACTTGTGTTAATACAGTCAATTACAACACTGTACCAGGGGAAATGCCGACAATATGCCACATCTACTCAAAAAGCAACAAATAAAAATGTTACTTACAATTTCATCAAGTTCCAAACCAAACTCAAAGCACAGCTCATCAAATTCTTCATCCGCTATGAAGGAAGAAGGTGAATTTTGGTTAATAAGCAGACCTCAGACCTCATTTTTTTGGTGTTTATTCTGAATGTTTTCAAACAAGATAACAAATGCTATTTTGAAAAAAAAATAGGTAAAAGTAATTTAAAGAATTTTGCTTATATTTGCATCTGAGTAGCAGCTTCTTTAGTACATAATGCATCACTGACATGGTATTCTTACAGTCACAGGGAGAGCTTCTGAGCCTTGCAGCTCAGCTCCTCAGCCAAGCTTGTCAGTTCAACTCTGGCTGAACAGATAATGCAAACAGGAGGGAATAAGCGGGCAGCTTCTGCCAGGTGCTGCTATTCTAACCACTCGCCTTGTTCTGCAGTAGTTGCATCAATTGCGCTGTAACACGAGCAGCACAGGCCTGATCTGACAATGGACATTTGCACCGCGCTGTCTGAGGAGCCACAGCTCCTGTGCGGGCTAAGCCGCTGCACGTCCTTGAATGCCCCTTCGGCCGAACAGTTCTTAAATCGCCTTCCTAAACCAGGAAAAACCCACGCTATTCACTGCTTGCTTTGCCTGCTCCCACCTCTCCTTCTTCCTTTTTCATTTAAAGAGTTGCTAACACAGACAGCGAAACTCCAAACAGAAGTTTGGGGAGGCGTGGTCCCGACCTCCCGAGAGATCAGGGTCGAGCACTGCGTGTGTGGGCAATGGGCTGAAGCGGCCAGGCCTAACACGTGGCTGTGCCGTGGGATGGCAGCGAGCGGCCGAGGAGCACGGCGGGGCTCCCCCGGGCTGTCCCAGCGCAGCCCCGGCACCGGGACACGCAGCGCGCGGAGGGCGCGGCCGCCGGCACCGTGCCGCCTCA
>VZRZ01004549.1:4008202-4033347 GCA_013398175.1 Climacteris rufus
GGCGCCGGCAGGTCCGCGCCTCCCCGCGCTGCGCTCCCGCCGCCAGCATGAAGGTCGAGTTTGCCCCCATCAACATCCCCCTAAAGAGGAGGATCCAGACAGTCGCCGTGCTGCAGTGGATCTTCTCCTTTCTCCTGCTGGGTAACAGCCTTCCTCCTTCCTCCTCCTGCCCCAGGGAGATAAGGGCAAGAAGCGGCTTCGGCCGTGGGCATCGCTCGGTGCCGGCTCCACGTGGGTGCAGAGGCGGCCGGCGGCGAGCAGCTCCCCTGCGATCCCCGGGCGGGCAAGAGCATCGCACTTTCTTTCTTCCCTGAACGCTCTGGAAGGCTTTTCCTCATTCTTGGGTCTATTTCTTTCTATGGGTTCTTCTTCAGATATGATCCTAAAAGGCTAGTGCCTATGGTTTCTCACTGAGACGCCCAGTGGGTTTCTGACGGCAACTTTTTTATTGAACATGACCGTGGAGTCTGGGACATGACTAATGCTGTTTTCATAAGTAATTTCATAAAATAACTTTATATACTGTAGTTCAATAAAATTCTCATTTAACTAGGTGATTAAAGTTAATAGGGATCATCAGTGAACTGGCTCAAGTGCAGACACTTCTGTAAACACATGAAAAATATCCTTGCTTGCTTTAAGAAAGTGTTTCTAATTCTAATTGGTAAACTTTTTCTACTGATTGTTCCTCTATAATTAATGTTCCTAATATTTTAATAGACACCTATCACTAAGCACCTATTCACAGCAGCAAATCTTATTCACATCGATAGATATCTTGATGAAATTAGTCACAGGTAAGATAAGCCTTAACTCTCTGAGACTAAATCCATGAGTTAAGTAAATTGGGAATTTTCATTGAATAATCTGTTCTGAGGTACAAAGCCAGTGACTACCTGCGCATTACTGGAAATGCTGGAGCACTTCATGATTGTCTATGCTCTAGGACTCGCAAGGAGAAAATGGGTGTACCCATATCTTTCTTGTATGTCTTGCAGATATATTATCCTTCAGATGGTCTAATGTCCCTTAGGTTTTTTTGTTTTTTTTTTTTTAAGGTTGTTAGCTCACATGAAAGATTTGGGGGAAGCATGGAGGGTATGAAGCATCTTCACAGATTTGTCAGCAGATGTTCTGTTATCTCGAAATTTTATGTAGTTAAATGATAAACTGTTTATGTTTGTGGCTACATTGTAAATAGTCTGTATTTTTAATTTTCTGTTATTGAATTAAGTCTTGGCATGAGCCATTATTCCAGTCTCATAATGCAATAGAAGTTCAGGGGCAGTGGAGCTAAACCTTTTTTTTCCTAATGTAGCAACACTGGTGCAGAAAAACACATCCTTCTGTGTTCACTAGAAGTGATCAGGCTGCAGAAAATCCACTCTTGCTGTAGTTTAGCAGGAGAAGTAGGCAGCTGTCTTCCGCAGCTGGTGCTGCCTGGGAATGTCAAGGAAAATCAACAAGGAAATGGTCTGTATGGCTGGCTGTGTTGAATATAGTGAGTGCATGTGATCATGAAAAGATTGATTTGTGAGAATGCTTGAATTTTGGTTAACAATTTCATTCTAATAATAATGATCTGCTTGTGCTTCATGGGGATGTTTATCTTTAGAGCTGACCAAGGTGACCTTGTCATGTTGTAGGCGTGTGCATTCAGTGATGGGGCAGCCCAAAATTTCACTTAGCTGCAGGAAAATTCCGGTAGATAATTCTAAATGACTTAAAGCAGTAAAAAATAGGCTGTTTTCTGATGTTCTGGACTGCCCAGCTGCTTCTTTTTTTTTTTCCCCCCCTGAGCAGACAAAATATGGAAACTTTGTTTGTAAACTCTTGAATTCAAAAGTGACACTTTCAAATCATGGAGGGAATGCCCCAGTACAAGTGAAATACTGTGTGAGTTCATCAGAGAATAAGCTGGAGGCTTAGGTATTCTTTGCGGGTTTGTAAGTGGCTGCAATTAGTTGATGCCAAGCAAAATCTTGCGTGGATTGTTTGTCTTGAGTTACATATCTGCATGTGAAAACTTGAACAGATAATGCCCTATGACAACTAATGATTCATGATATAGAGGGACTCTGTTTAGAGCAATGACTAAATGGGGTACTGGCTTAGCTGCTGAAGTTGTCCATCTAGGTATGTTGTAAGGTGCCATATCTTGGTAAAATTAATTATAGGACTAAGAGATAAAGTACAATAACTCTAGAAATTAGTGCCCTGAATTATGAAAGCTGAATTAATTAATGATATGCTTTAAATCTGGGGAGTGACATGAAAAAGTGGTTTGGCACACTGAGTAAGCTGTAAGGGGAATGCTACCTATTACCTATTAGAATTCATAATGTGTCTTGGATAGAAGACTCTGAAAATTAAGCATTGATTTTATCTTCCTGGCTGAGAAATGTAAAAAGCCCTTGTTCTCCAGGCTTGCTTTGTTGTCATGCTGCCTGTTTTCTGAGGCTGTGGAACTGATGACTGAAAATGCCCTCTTGCTTGTGCAGCTAAAGGCTACTGACAAGTTGGCCTGAAATACACACAGGCAATAGTTGTTGAAGACAATCGCATCCCACTGTAGAAAGAGCGAAACAGTCAACAAATACTGAAAAAATAACTGCAGCAGCACAGTACAAGCAAAGTTCTGCTTCTTCATGCAGTATACCTGCTTGGGCTGGATCTGCACTACAGATCCATTGCTTCTGCTGGGCAGCGTAGGCAGAGTAAACACGCCTCTGCCTCCAGAAAGCTGTACAGATGTGCACAGAATTTCATTACATACAAAAGGAACCTCTTTAAAATTCCGGCTGTGAGTTCCTCTGCTTCCTTGTTCTGTGCTGCAAGTTGCCAAAGTTCACCCTCAAAGGGAAAAGACAAGTTTTCATCGTAACAGTGATTTGCCTGTTTGTCATCCAGGGACATGACACCAGAAGCAAAAATAAGTCCTCAAATACTGGGATGTGTATGTAAGAGTTTCTGGATCAGATGAGAGAAATGCCCATTAACAGATTCCTACTGTGTGCTAGCTGGAAGTGCCGTATGGTTTCCTATCTTACGTTCTCTAAGTGCAGCAGACCAAAAAAGTTTGGGTATAAGATCCATGAAAGAGAAGTGTTTTAAACAGGCTCTGTCTTTTGAAAGAAAAGTGCTGTCAGTCTTGAGTCCAGAAAACTAAAGCTATTAAGACTGAAAACTGGCAAATGCTAAAATCGTGCTATTTCTTACTGTGTTAAGCACAAATCCAAAACTGCTTCAGGCTGAAGCCATTAGTGTGATACTGCTGAAACAGCAAATATATGAAGTTTTGCAATTTCATCGTGCCTACATTGGATAAAAAGCTAAACCAGACATTTTTTATAGATGGTAGTTTTATGCCTGTAATTACTGTTATTAGAGGTTCATTGGCTTGGCCAGGGGCTGTCAGTCCTGGGGCAGGTCTGGCTCATTCCAAGCTCGTGCAAGACTCACACCGTGTCTGCCTGTGTGCTGTCTGCTCTTGAGTGCTCTGTGCCATTGCCCAGCCCAACCCCAGGCACAAAGTCACCTGGAGAAGTGAAATGTCCAAGCCTGGAAGTGCTGCTGGACCAACAAAGCAAAGAGGTTACATCCCATTTTTGTACCATAGATTTCCTGGTGCATATACACGAAAGCAATACTCACCATCAGTGAATGCAACGGATGTCCTTATGTTTAGCAGGAAATCCTTGGGTTTAAGCTTGTAAATATTTTTCTTAAGAACTTTGAATTAATTTTGCTGCATTTACCAGTATGTCTGATATCCTCCTGTTGGGAACAGGTGTAGGTTTTCTGTTTCTCACACGGCAATCCAGCAGTGATGTATCCCTGGGGTGTGAGCTGTGTGCCTCAGTACTGCACATCTGTCAGTGAGGTTCAGTTTGTACCAGGAGGTGAGTAGTACCTGGGCAGGAGGGAGATCAAATGAGTCATTTAAAGGCAAAACCGTTTAAATAAAGAAAAATCAATTAGATTTTGTTGAAGTGCTGCTTTCCCAGAGCATTAACCTTTTGTTTTCCTTTCTCTTTAATGCACACAAATCAAATTATAGCATTTTTGAAGAAAATAAGGCTAGAAAGTGAGTTGGTGATCTCTTCTGCCAACATCCGTGCCCCTGATGTGAAAAGAACAGTGGAGCTTGAGCATGTACAAAATCAAATGCAGAACTGGGTAACTTGGGTGGAGTGGTGATGTCTTGGGTCAGACAATGAGAGAGGGAAATGAGAGTTTAACCCTACAACAGGGATACCAGGGTTTTGCTCTGAGACAAGGTGTTGGGACAAGGTGCATCTTCTAAGGCTCACTTTCAAGGCCCAGCAGTGTCCTTGGTCTCCTCACTGGGGATTTGGAAATGACTGTAATGAAGGCACCCCTGTGTTTATTTGCAAAACACTTAATAATACAAAATCAGTATATAAGGTAAGGTATACTTTAATATACATGAAGCCACAAAATAATATGCTAAAGACATTGGTATATATTAAAGTGCAACCTGTTCTTTAGTGATTAAAGTTGTGTGCATGTAGGATGAAGCAGTCTGTTAATTGAACTTGCTGGAGACAGTTTTGAGTTGTGGATCTGGCTTCCCCGAAAGAATAGAAATGATGAGACATTTACCACAGAGTGAGGTATTGCTGCTGGAATAATAACTCATATCTGTGTTGAGAAAGCAGGTGTCAGTGTAATGTGCTAAAGCAAATATTAACCTTTTCCCCAAACATGCCATGATGATTTGTTATCTGGTGCTGATTTCATTCATCAGCTAGAATTGGGTAACTAATACGGTCTTGTACTTCCTCAAAGCCTTTTTTAAAAATACTCTTTTGATACTTAAGAAAACTCAGCTAAGCTCCACCAGCCTGTCCTTCCAAGCTGGCTGGTATTGCTACTTGTTTTGTCAGTCTGTACTCATCTATCCATCAAGTTTATTGCTGGCCCATGGGTAGGAACTGAAGTGTGATCACAGAGAATAACAGGATACTTACTGACTAGTATTTCTAGGAAGGTTGCCTCTGTTACCTACATCTTAGGGAGGGAATTTAACCACATATCTGTGTATATTTGTTTGTATCTCTCAAAAATAAGAAGAGAAAATGGCTGTGCTACGTCAGGACAGACACCATGGCTTGACAACCTGTATGTGAACATAAGTGACAATGAATGCCTGAGGAGAAATAAAAGAAATGGGACATATGTAGACTAAGCTGGGCATGCTGTCTCGGGATTTGGTAATTAGTAACTTGGGGATTTATGGTACCCAGCCCACTCTATCTCCCAGTCATTAGTGTGTAATGCTCTGTATCTCTAGTTTATCAGTATTTGCCAGTGGAACATCTTGGGAACTGGAACCAGATTTCAGCATAAACAAGCCTCCAAGCCTTGGCATCTGAGGGTTTGTGTTTGTTATCACAGCACTGTTGAGATACAGCTCCCTTGGTAGGAATGCTCAAATATCCTCGGGACTGGGGCTCCCACTTGTAACCAATAACCTGACAAAGGCCCTCACAGGGGGCTGATACATATTCAACAAATGTTGGCTGCCTGACCAGCTCAGCTCTGGACATGGCTACCAGATTCCTGTGGACATCAACAATTTTCCAGTGCAGTTAGTTTAAATAAATTCCCAGCTTCTTCTTTGCTGTGTAGTCCATGTCTGCCGTGGATAAAAAGTGTCAGCAAGCTCCTGTGTTACTGGTGAAAATCTGTATATTGACAGAATTGCAGATTAGTAGGCCTTAGCAGGATAATACTGACATTATGATTGCATTCTTCTTTAAAAAAAATACTTTTTTCCATAAAAGCTGCAGAGCAGTACTCTGCAGAGGCATGAACTTGCTTACAATCCTTGGCAGGTTGTCTCTTCCCAGGTGTTTCCTATTGTCTCAGGTCTTACTTTGGTGGGAATATTGGCGTCCATGTGCTGTATGTGTTACTTCATTTAAATTTCTGCATGTTCTTTACAATTTATAAATAATTTAGAAAGTATTTTCAGAAATTGAGGCTGATTTTTTTCTTTTCCCACATGAAAGAATCTACTAAGCAGGGAGAATAACTTTTCTTTTGATGCTAAAATCAACTGATCAGTGGTATCTTGAGGGATAATAGAGGGGAACAGATGTTCATTAGGGATGAAAACATCACTGTTCAATTCTCCTGTGTTCCCTCCAAACCTGTCTTCTTAACCCAGCTCAGAGAAATTGCTGCTCTGAAAACTAAAGGTGAAAAGAGCACTGTCCTGTTGTAGGTACATCAACATGGTTATTGAAGAATTTAATCTTTCTTTTTGGATTTTTTCCACAGGTATAAGAAAGGAGCTTTTCACCTTGCTTTGTGTATTGGTGCACACATGTACTCATAAAGCCCAGGGAGCTGCAATTTAAGAATCACTTCTCCTGCCAGGGGGATAAAGATGTCTTATTTACCATGTGGGTGGGATGAGGTTCACATTGCTGAACTCTGAACATCTCCAGCTCATTTAAGACATAGCAGCATAATGTGTTTAGAGAGAGCTTTGCTAATGGCCTGTGGGACGTGGCAGGAACTGGCTCATGGTTCAGAGCTGGTCTGAGGTTTCAGAATGAGCTGCTTTGCATGGTTTTTGGAACGCTGCAGAGAGCCTCTAGTGCTGGTTGGGTTGACAGCAGCACCCTTGGCACCGAGGGCACATCTGCACTATCTGGGCATGGTTTGTGACTTCTCTGAGCATAATGGGAGGCTTTGCTCCCAGGGACAATCTTACATTTGGTGGCCCTCCCAATAGATACTGCTCAAACATTTTTTATGCCTTAGTAATTCCAAATGCATTTGAAACTTCCAATTTCCAGATTCAACCTGTATTTCCTCATTCACTGTGCTGTTTTCCTTCTTCCTATCTCTGTGGTATTTAGTTATTTTATGAATTTGGTGCCCCCAGCTGCACACTCCAGAGCCTGTTTAGTGATTGAAGCATCAGGTGTACAAACATCATTGGGCAGGATGGCTGCAGTGCTGGTGGCTAGCACTACACGGAGTAGTTTTCAACTATTTGTTGCAACAGAGGAGTATCCATGTGTAAATGAGGAACTGGAGGAAAAGGGACTGGCTAACATTACCTCCCAAACCCACTGTTCAGAGTCCCATAGCAGTGATTTGTCTTTTCATCTATGCTTACAGTGTACACTGGAACTACATCCAAGAACACAATGATATAGTAGAGTGATGAATTCTGAGTTATTCACCTTTAGCCTGGAATTTGTTTATGTATTTAGGTAAAATGGTTGCTGTTTATTTACTCACTGTCTTGTCTGGAGGAGAAAACATCAGGTTTTGTGTTTACAAGCTCACTGGTTTTGAGTCATCAGAGTTTAGCTCATCCTGCAGGCTGGTAATGCATCAAAATAATGAGGAGGTATGGCAAAAGGAATTTGCCTTGCATGTCTCATTGGGAATGCAGTAATCACCTTTGTCCTACAAGATGCTGAGCTCCCTTTAGGAAGTGCTAACAGCATACTTATCTCCCCATACCTTGCGTGCACTCAGGAATGTGTTCTAGCTACAGCTGATCTCCTGTATGTTTGTCTGCATAGGATTAAATACTGCTAGCTGGGCCTTCTCACTGCTGATTTAATCAGCTCTCACAGCAAGGATGCTTTGCTCCAAAGCACCTTTCAGCTGTTTGCTAGGAAACTGATAGCAAAAAGCCATGTGATTCTGCCTTGAGCTAAAAGTGCTTTGAAAGGAAGGGAAGGAAATATAAATACTTACCAATTTTACGTAACAAATTGAAGTTAATTTACAGCAATTAAAAAAACCTTATCAAACTTTTTTGATCTTAAACCATGAACCTTGGCATCCTGTCCAGGTTAGCATTCCTAGAAATTTTTGTAGTTTCAGGATCTCTTCTTCAACGAAGAACAAAAGTAACAACTTTTCTTCAAGAGATTTCTGTGCCAATTTGAAGCGATGCAAGTGTGGGATTCTCAGTGAATTCTCCATCTGAAGCAGAGACGAATTGAGTGTCATTTTTCACCTGTGTTACTTGTCCTGCATTAATGATAGTCCTTAGAACTTGTGAGTTTTCAACGTTGACTTTGGGGGTCTCTGGGCCTCAGCTGTGGTATTTTTCAAGAGCTCTTACTCAAGTGCTTTTCTGTCCAAGACTGGTGTTGCTTGTTTGAGGAAGAAGCAGTGAGCATCTGTGTGGACTACCTTTCAAAATGGTGTATTTGATCCTGCTCCTGGTTTTGTTTATGGTTATTTCTTTCTCCCTTCCTCAGAGCAAATGCAATTCCTTACTTTTCTGCTCATATCCCTGCCAGAAATATGAATGTTCATACCTTTCTTTCCTACTCCATCTAACCAGCAACTTTGCTTGCTCTGTCTTCTTCTGGATTCTGTGGTAGTTCTCACTTGCCCTGTGACAATATATCCAATTCTATTCTGGAGGCACAGTCAAACTAGGAACAGGAACAAGTCTGTTGAAATTCAGAAAAACTAAATATTCAGATTGGAGGAAATGCAAGAGTGCCTATAAGCCAAGTTAAACCCTGAATTTCAGAAGCTTGAAACCTGCGTAGTCTAGGAAATCTACTAAGTTTTCAACACCCAATCAAGCAACTTTTTATTTCTCTGTGAATTGCACACAATACAATTGTTATGTATTGCTATTGTAGCAGGATGTTATGATTCTTCCTAAACTGGGTTTGAAAGTATCAGGATATAAACCTGCTGTTGTGTTCCCATAACAGCCCTGAGCTTCCCCCTAGAGTGACATCCTTAGTGGCTGAAGCAGAACCTTTTGATGTTTTGGTCTTGTCTAGTGCATCTCCTTGGCCAGTGATGGCACTTTTGACTAGGAGTAGAACTACCACCCCCATTTTGTAGGTAGAGAAGCTAAGAAACAGAATGGAAAATGATTGCCCAGCACTGTTTTCATTAGAAAAGGGGTGTTGCTGTGTCTTTCCCTTCTTTCCTTCCCCACTCTCCTTTCTTCTTCTTCTTCCTGGAGCATCACATCCTTGTTAGCTGTTGCTGTCTCCTTTTATTCTGCCTATTCTGGTAAACCAGATGCTCTCTACCAAACATTAGCTTCCAGAAGTTCAGTTGTGCAGTAGAGGGAGAAATAATATATTGAGGTGATACATCCTTAAGTGTGGAGTAAGCTGAGTTCAATTTGTATGCATTTTGAGTAACATCTGTAAAATAAATATCAGTGCTGGGCATTCAGGGTCTTAAAAGGACACGGGTGTGATTAATGCTTGCTGTGGTTTCCCTTTTTGTCTCTTGTAGCAGAGTTTTGCTGTGGATTCTTCGTGATCCTGATCCTGGGCAACTTCTGGTTCCTTGCTGTTCTGTACCTGCTGTGGCTCTACCTCGACTGGGAAACACCATGTGCTGGGGGCAGACGGTCCCAGTGGGTCAGGGGCTGGACTGTTTGGAAGTACTTCAGGGAATACTTTCCCATTCATGTGAGTAAAAGGTTTCTCACAGACAGCTTGAATAGCCATGAGCATGGGCAGATATGTAAGACTCATCTTTGGTAAAAGTCTAATACTTATTCCAGGGTGAAGTTTTTAAAACAAGGGAAATCTGAGATTTAACAACAAAAAGGGACAGGGCCTGGTTTTCTACTTGGACTGTGGGGTCACAAGATAATTCTTCAGCACAGTAAATACTAGGCATGATATCTTGACACATCTATTTAAGCTTTGTTTTTCTGTAAAACAGGACAGCAGATTTAAGTGCTCAGAAGGAACTGCATTGTCTTTGCTTCTGTGTCCTGTCAATGTGCAATCTCCATAGCTGTTGTTTTTGAGGTACGTGTTATAATGTCCTCCACTGACTCTGTTTTTCAGCTTATAAAAACTTCAGATCTGAACCCAAATCACAACTACTTACTTGGCTTTCACCCTCACGGGGTCCTGGTAGCCGGAGCCTTCGGAAACTTTTGCACTGGTGCAAGTTTCAAAAATTTATTTCCTGGGCTTACTCCATATCTTCATATCATGCCCATCTGGTTTGGCTGTCCCTTCTTCAGAGAATACATAATGAGTGCTGGTAGGTAAAAGCAGAATGTCTCAGCTGTTGTTCCATATTTTAGCTTCTGTTACAAATGTAGGGTCTCTTCCTCTATTTATATATCGTAAGTAATTTCAGAAGGATCAGTGTTGGTGCTAAATTTAACCTCTGTTTTATGATGAACTGTTGTGGCAAAACAATTTGGAAGGTTTTATTAATAGTTTTGTTAAACTATATCACTGAGCTTCTTTTTCCTTCTGAAAAAAAATTGCTGGCTTTCCTTTGAACTATGAGACAGCAGTCCTGAGTACCTGTTACATATACAAGAAGAAAAGGGCATAATAATTTATGTATGTAATGTTATTTAGTCATTGAGCAGGCACTTGTAAAACAAATTCAGGCTAATCTCTTACCTGAAGGGTTTAAAGTATTACACATTACAAATATCTTTCTACTCAGAACTTAATTACCTGCTTCTGACTGAATGAACTCCCATTTGTTGCAAATTTGTCTCATTTTAATTGAGATGTAAATGCTAAAGAGAGGAACTTTGTTCTGAGACGCATTTGTGATAAAGGGGTGATATTCCTGACTGGTACTGCAGTAGTAATAGATATAAATAGCAAGCAATCAAGTTGGGGGAACAGAAAAATGAGAAGAATGAAATCAGGAGTAGTGTTTCATCCCCCTTCCATCCCGTGGTTTAATACAGGAGTTATTTTACTTAAATTTTCTCAACTGCAGCATTTAAGTATAGTCTGATGCACAAGAGTAGGTTTGGGAGACAGATCTAGCTTTACTCCTGACTGCAACACAGACACTGGGATCTCAGAGAAGCTGTTCAACTGCTCGGTTTCTAGAACTGTGCAAGGATGTTGCTCAGATTAATATCAGAATTACTTATCTATGTATGCTTCAACATACCAGGGAATGCCTTTCCATGAAAATGTTATTTCTGGGGGGGGGTTCTTTGAGGCTTGCTAAGTCAGGGATTGGCAGTGGTAGAATATGGCAATTTTAAACACCGTCTTTTAATCATTGTTAGGCTTCCTAGCCTGGAAGTCAGATTTACATGTTTTTGGCATCTTGACCCATAGGAACAAATATTTACCTGCAGGATGAGAAATTACTGCAGTAAAATGCACAGTAAAGAACAGCCAGCATTGGAGCTTGGTTTTCACAGCTGATAAACGGGAGGGGTGTAATACAGGTTATCAGTCAAAGCATAAAACACTTGCAAAATCTTCCATGGACTGAAAGGCCTGCTCCTGGCACATGGTTTCATCTCCCAGTGTCTCTCTCCTGTCTCCAGCCCCTGCAGCTGTTGCCTGGGGAAGCAGTTGCGCTGTGAGTGCGGAGGGAGCGGTGCCCTGCGTGCAGCCGACAGCTCCGCTTCAGCACGGGGCACCCTCCCTTCCTGGGGAAAGGCAGTGGCTCCTGCTTGGTTTTCCAGGAAAAATGCATGCTGACAGGTGAAGGAGCATCACTTGGACTTTTTGTGAGCCTCAGGCTGGCAGCATTTTTCAGGGTAACAATGGTTGTGCAGGTATAGGTGGCAAATGGATGTAGCTTTTTACTGAGGCCTGAACTGGCTCCAGTAGCAAGCTATCCCTCTTGGTGGCCAGTTCTCAAAAGTAGATCACAGTTGTCTTCCCTTTCTTATGAAATTTTTATAATCCACATTGTAAGGTCCCTATTAGAAAAAAGGCCACACAGGTAACAGGACATTCAAAAGTGCATTTTGAGACCAGCTCTATAAAACCAACAACAGCGTAAACTAGGCCTCATCTCTGAATTGTCATTCAGGTTAAATGAATTCAACACAGTGTAGTTAAACATGGCTTCTGGGTAAATAGTATCACTATGAGCCTTGGAAGTAAAACTTATGGCAAAAGAACTCTGGAGGGGTTAGGTGCCTATCTGTTAGACATGGGATTTTTCAAAGCACCAAGGCCAGAGCAAGATCTAAATCAGTGATAAAGGCTTGTACAGCAGTGAGCCTCTGGTTAGAAGGATCTGGATCAGCAGGAGTACCAGAAAAGCTTCATATAATCTGCTATTTTAGCCTAAATAGTGTAATGACTGCCAGGGCCTGGTTACTACAGAATGAGCAGATGCAGTCATGGGGAATGGTACAAGTGAGCCTTTTCTGCTTCTTCTGGTGCTGTTATGCCATTGCCTTAGATGAAGCTGCTGCTTTATAGCTTTGAAAAGAATGAAGGGGTCTGCTTGGCACTTTAACTCCATGTTTGAGTTTAGAACTCCACTATTCATTCTGTTACCCCTTCTGTGCCTGTGTTTATATGCACCTGCTGTATGGCTGTAGCTGCTGCCTCTCAGCAGTATCTGCTGCCATTCAGCTCCTCTGTTCTAGGGCACAGAGTCTCTCTGAGGGGGAGTTAAGTTGGCAGGAGAGCACACTCTGAAAAACTCTTGCAGTAGGCAGCAGCATTTAAATCATCTGTGTGAAATCAAAGCACTTGCCCAAGACCAAATCTGTTACAGAGTGAGGAAGTTGAACTCAAGTCTTTGATTTCTGTCCTGTGTTGTTATAATTTTGAAACATCATTTATATATTAAAAAATATTCTTAAATTCCACTTACTTGTACATGAAGATCCTATGGTCACTCTTAAAATGCTTTCTCCTGAAGGAATGGTTTCTGCATCCAAGGAAAGTGTCTCATATGTGCTGAGTAACAAAGGAGGTGGCCATGCATCTGTCATTGTGATTGGAGGAGCAGAGGAATCTCTGAATGCACATCCTGGAAGTCTAACCTTGAACATCCTTCAGAGGAAGGGCTTTATTAAAATGGCCCTGAAACATGGGTAAGTCTTCCATGAAGCATGATTTGAATGCAGATTGATTCTTAAATGCAGTTCATATTATATAAAATTAGAGAATTTGAAAGAGTTACTTGTCTAGGAACATGCAGATATCTGGCATGGAAGCCAGTCTGTCCACTTAGATCCAATCCAGAAGTGTTGAAAATTCCCTTTGACTTTCATAATTTGTAAGCAGTAGGTGTTATTAGCATACCCTGTTGTTTCATTTCAGTTCTTTCTTGCACTAGCAAAGAGTAAGAATTATGAAACAATATTAGTAAATCTTGGCTGGTTTTGCTGAGTAGAGCAAACATTCTGTTTGCTGTTCTATAAGTCAAAGTTACATTAAGGTAGAATTTTCTTATCTATTTAAGCAAACAAACAAATTGGAAAGCAAGGCCCTCTTTTATTAAATCACTGAAAATTGAGATCTAGGAAGATTTGTTTTCACCATTTCTCTAAAGACTTTCCTTTGGAGATTGCTATTTGAAAAGTAAATTCCCGGCAATTTTTGGTGAAAATCTCAAGGAAAAACTAGCTTACCTTTTGCTATCAAGCAGCCACCAGTGTGTAATTAAACAGAGATGGTATTAATATCTTTTGAGTGATTTACATAGTACAAGCTATTGTGTTTGTTCTGGACTGGTCTAGATGTTTTGTATATTAGAAATACTTGAACCCGTGACTTGTTCCTGCTTGTTGCTGAACAGCCCCCAGGATTATATATTGACATGTGAAGCAATGAGAAAAAAATACTGGTCTTGAGAAATCTGTAGCAGTTTTTTAAGCTATTAACTGGAGAAACATGGTCTCTCAGAAGAAGAGCTCTCTGTTTTCACACAGGATGCAAGGTCCATTTTGTTCTGGAAACGGTTCTGTGTCAAAATTCCAGGGGGATTTTCTTTACTTATAACTAAGAGTCTCATAAAGGACCTGTTTGCCAATAGAAAGTAACATTTTAGTCTAGTTTGCACCCAGAAAAACTCTTGTGTATTTGATTTAGGACTTCACTACCTAAATGAGTCTTTACTCAGTTTTTACTCAATTGTTGATTAATTCAGTGGGATCCTTAACACTCTCAGTAGCTTTTATTTGTTTTAACCATACAGTTTAGAAGAATATTTAGGTACTTTTTTTTTCTGAGCATGTTGGTAAATGTCTGGTCTGTCGTATCACAAAGGTTGGTGGTTATCTCTCATCTAAATTGATTTGGGTTGAGAAATCAGATACACCTGTGCCTCTCATGGCCTCGATTTCAAAAGTATTTCCAACACACAATAACAAGATCGGGACACTTACAAAACACAGGAATGGCCACTTTACTTAATCACTTACTTAATTTCCAACAATGGTCCTCCTCTTTCTGAAAGGGTCATAGCTGTCTAGAGTCCTCCTCTGGGTGACAATGCCTGTCTCTGCCTGAGTGGCTGAAGGCTACACCTCACAAGGTCACTGTAACCATCAGGCTACAGTCATTCTGGGTCTGAGCACCAGCAAGAAAAGCTGCTCCTACATGAAGCAAAGGAATTCTGACTTCCTGTCTCTGCAGCAGGGCTGTGGGGCAGTATGAGTAACAGAGCTCTTGCCCACAGGCTGCATCCAGTAATTGCTTCCAGTTTTAGTATTTTGTTTGTAACAATTAACAAAATGGAAAGAAAACTTCCAACTCATGTGGAAATGAAAGGGCAAGGGAGGCTTGTGGGATGCAGATGAGAAGAATCACCTGTCATCAGTGCCTGCACGAATTCCTGGTGCTTGTGATCTGCAACAGCAAATACCAACAGAGGAAGGGAGAATGTAGACAACTCTGTTTTCTGGCCCTGGCTCCTGTGCTGCCAGCACAGAGAAGCTGAGCTCCTCAGCTAGGAGCCTGTCAGCTGTGGTCTGAATATGTCAGCAAAACTTCACTGCATTTCTGCAAAAGGCTTTTTGGTCCAAGGCAGTACAAATATCTGATATGAAGTGAAGAAATACTAAAGACACACAACAGATTATGAATCAGCTAACTTATCTTTAGTTTCACAATCATAAGTTACTTATTTCTCTGTCTCGGCCTCCTACATAGCATCTTGCAAAAGCCTTCACCAGATTATAACAAATCCCACAGTGTCAGGATGCTATTGCACCACAAGATGTTCCTGTTTGTCTTAGTGTTTTAGTAAAAATTGGAGTGTTTACATAGCCACAGCAAGTACTAGGCTTTATGATATTTCTTTTACAGGTGGCTGGGTGATAAATGCACTGGAGAAAGAAACTTTGAGCAGGCACTGGTCAGAATAGTATGTGGGAATGACAGTCTGTTTGAGTCCTCAGGCTAAAGAAGCCGTTGAAGCAGCTGGTTTTTTCTGTACAGGTGGATTTTGACTGTTGCCAGTGCTTTCCAGCCAGCTCTGTCCTCAGTGCACCCTCCTCAGGCGTTCAGAGCTCTGCAGAAATTCATTTGGACAATGTTGTAGCAATACTGCTATTTTACAGGAAGGTTTTTCTCAAAGACAGGGGGGCTGAATGGAGCTAAGATATAGAAGTTAAGATTTAAGTAAAGCAAATAAAACATCTCTTAATCCTTCAGAGACTGCTTAGAATCACGCTGCTCTTTTTTCTCTAAACTCTGTAGAATATTTAATGAAACAAAGCATTAATCAAAAAGCATAGTTCAGCCAAGGTTTTAAATACAATGATGGGTTTACCTGCTGGAGAGAACTGCATTGATTCCATCCACTCAAGTAGTTTGTCCAGAAGCTAGCCAGTGCCTTTCTTCCAAAGCCAATTAATGAACTGAATGAGAATTCATTAGGCTGTGCAAGAGCCAGAGTGAGTTCACGTAATTTCTGTGGGTAGGATTTGACCTCTGGTAGCAATGGATTAAGGCTGCTGTTTTCAAAGAAGTCCAGAGGAAGCAGGGTTTCACTGGGAACTGGACAGCAGAGGAGGAATTTGGCATTGCTCTCACGTCTGTGAGGGTGTCTGGTTTTTATCATGGTTTTTGTGCTGAAATCAAGGGCACGCATTACTCTGGTCGAAAGACAAGGGAAAGCCAAGATCTGGCTGTGATGCCACCCAGCAGGGAGCATTATGAGGTTAGCAATGAGTCTTCTCTGCTTGCCAAGGGAGAAAATGTAGTGGAACAAGGGTGGACTTGCTGAAATAGTGGCGGACAAAGTCATACTTATGATACATACAATTACTAATTTTCATAATTCTGAACAGTCAGAAGTTGCAGTAGGTACCAACCAACTAGATACTGCCAAAAGCAAGTTGCCAGCTGTGTGCCAATCACTTTTTTTTTTTTTTTAAACACAAGCCAGTCAAGGCATCCAAAAAGCAGCTGCACATCAGAATGCCTGTTGCTGATGAAATCTAAAGCTGCTGAAGCTTTCTGTGCTGGTTATTGTGAAACTGTTTCCATGCTGCTGATGTGAACTGCAGTGCAAGTGCAGGCAGATGTAGAATTCTCAGTGCCCTCTTTGTTTTACAGGGCTCATCTGGTCCCCGTGTTTTCCTTTGGTGAAAATGAACTATTCAAGCAAGTTGCAAACCCCAAAGGTTCATGGCTCAGAAATGTACAGGAGAAGCTGCAAAAGATAATGGGCTTTGCTTTACCACTGTTTCACGCTAGAGGAGTATTTCAATACAGTTTTGGCTTAATACCTTACAGACAACCTATTCATACTGTTGGTAAGTTCTCTGCACCTTTTCTAATGTGTTTGCAAATGTTTAGAAATGCATGTGTGCTGCTAATATCTGTGTAAATTTATAAACCTGTTCTAACAGAAAGAATTGATTACTGTTCATCTAAAACAAGTATGTGAGGGTTAAACTGTTTTAATTGCTGTCCTTCCCAGTTAAAGGGAAGAGTACTTTTCTCCCTTTCCCCTTTCTGTCCCAGGCCAAGTCTTACTCTTCATTCTCAGTTATCCACAGGCTTCTATACTTAGCAATCCACAAAGAGATCCCAGGGTTGCCCAGTCTGTAGCAGAGGGCTGCCACAGCTCTGCAGCTGTTGCTGTGGGTTCTGGATACTGCAGTTGTTTTTGTAAGAAGCCCAGAACCTTAATTTCTTAGCCCTGCAGAGCAGTGGCAGCTGGGTGTCCCAGCTGAGGCACAGGCACCACAGTGGTGCTCTGGAGCAGGGCTGCAGGAAGGAGCTTGTGTGGCCCTGCCCTGCTGCTCATCAGGACAGAGACAGAGATAGAGGAGGAAAGGCAGAGGACACACTGTGGTACCTTTGCCACAGCCCTTGGGCAGGGTGCCACTTAGATGGCTTTGCAGATCTTCAGGGGGTTTCCTTCCCCTTTGTTTTTTCCCCATGGAAAGATCCAGTCATGTTTAGTTGTGAGCATGCATGCCACGTCAAGGGGCAGCTTGGAAGAATGTTTTTCCCCAAAAGCTTTCATTACTGGTCATCTGTTCTCACTGGAGTGTGGAACTGAATCTATTTTTAATGGCTTGAACTAATGCCATTGACAATCACACCTTTAAAAAAAGGGTGGTGCCAGGTGTCAAGCAAAGACAATAGCTGTCTGTAGATTTTTTCTTATAAAGCATTTTTAGTCAGATTCTGACCTGAGTGAACTAAAGAAAAGTAAATTGAGCTTTTCTGGTGTTCCACAATGGACATTTAAGGTAGCTCTCCCTTTTATGTGGGGATGATTTGATTTT
Organism: Climacteris rufus; assembly: GCA_013398175.1. Taxonomy (NCBI): domain Eukaryota; kingdom Metazoa; phylum Chordata; class Aves; order Passeriformes; family Climacteridae; genus Climacteris; species Climacteris rufus. The sequence goes on from VZRZ01004549.1 coordinate 4,025,691, forward strand.
AGTATGAAACAAATAAAAATGTGTAAAGACAAAAATGTAACTTTTTTTTGTTAAATTTCATGCAGATCTGTGTTTTGTCAGTTCATGCAGTTAAATATTTTGAAAAGATTTAATTTTTAAAACCCACATTGTACACAGGCAGGCTAAAAATGCCACTTACTTTAATGCCAAGAAGTTATCAGAGCATTGGAATGACATGTATTGGATGAGATGTATTTTCTGCAATTTTTCTTTGGGCTGATGACACCAGGACTGTTCTGAAGCTTAAAATGTCTTATTCCTTGAGGCAAATCTTCATCATGGCAAGAGCACAGGAGTGCTACAAATGAGCAAGACCAGTCTTGCAACAGAACTTGTAAGATCTCATGAAGTCCTTTACCTTTTTTGTCTCTTTGCCCATGTTTGAGAACTATCACAATGTCCCTGTGTCCTTGGAGGTGTGTGGGGGGCGTTCTTGGTATGGCTCATCATGGCTTTGACAGCACTGGCTCAGCTCCTGAGAGCTGCAGAGGCACAGTGAGCTCACTGAGCTGATGAGCTGTGTTGACAACGTGGGCAAGGATGGCTCCTGGTTCAGAAGCCATGGATCCAAGAGCCATTCAGCTAAGCCAAGGTCTGTGAATTCGGAGCGTTTTGGACTTGATGAGTGAAATAGTTTAGTTTTTCCTTTAATTTTATTACTGTTTTTCAGAAGTAGAAACAACTCTAAAATACCAAATTAAGCAGGTTTCTTAAAGCTGCACATAATATTAGAGAGACAAGTGTAGTTTCCAATTCCACAAGAAATCCTCACTCTTGGGAGAACAGACTGTTGCAGAGTAGCTAGAGGGTTGTTTTCTTTTCCAGTTCTTCTTCTGGAAATCCTGTATTGTATGTATATTGATTTCACATCCCCTAGGGTATTGCTTAATCCAGGGTTGGGTTCCCACCCCAGCCATGTAAAGTCTGAGTTTCAGCACCACACAGGGCCTGAGAGCTGTTGGCACCTGGAGCTGCAGCAGGAAAATACAGGCTCAGCTCTTTGTGCTTCTGGCTAGGCTTCCCTTTAGTCATCACCATCCAATCTGAAGTGCCAACATCTGTTGAAAGGGATTTTTGGGTGCCTTTGGAAAAACTCCTAGGGTGCTTTTAGCTCTCTGCTTTTCTACAGACTTTCTCTGTAATCCCAGCCAGGTCTGTTAAGGTCTTAGTGCCTCCAGTGCAAGAGCAGCTGTCAAAATGTGGTGATTGAACAACACAGGAAAGACTGAGATCATGGGAAGCTTCTTTTAGCACAGGGCAGGCTTTTTAGCTATAGCTTTTTGTGGAGGAAGAGGCTGCCCTCAGGGCTGCCATGGAGTTACCTCCCGTGCTCCTCCTTGCTCTCGCTCTGATGGAGCAGGCAGCAGGCTTTGCACAGTGCCTGGACAGCATTTCAGTTGCAGGGACATTTGTCAACAATGGATGGTTCAGAGACACCTTACAGGAGGGCTTTACATGCTACCAATTTCTACACTGAGGTCACCAAGAGCATTTCTGGTGCCGTGATTTCCCTTTTGAGTAAGTTGGAAGATAAATATTTTCTTCAGTCCTGTTCATGTGACTGGGTGGTTGAGGGCACCACTGTCCCCTTAGGCATGCCCCTCACACTGAGTAGCTTTAGTATTCAGCTCAGAAGACAGTGAGAAAGTACATTTTTTTAAATACTATGTTGAACTTGTGGACAGCACATAACAATGTGGATTGTATCTTGGAAGTGTAAACTGCTCCTTCAAGTTAGAGCTTATCACACTTCCCGTTTGCTCTTTTGCTGCCAAACTGAAATGGTGGGGGGGCTTTAATTCATTTTACCTGAACTTGAGCAAAAGGAAGTGGATAACTAGGCCCAGGACTCAGGCTTGGGAAAGGCAGGATCAGGTCCCAGGGTAAGAGATTAATGCTGTGATTCTGCAGCTCTCTGGGAGCTGTGGTGGAGCTGTTACAGGAGGAACAGAAATTCTACTTAAAAAGAGATGTCAGTGAAGCTAATGCTGTTGTGTTTGATTTGCAGTGGGAAGCCCCATCCCTGTAAAACAGAACTTGAACCCCACCACTGAAGAGATTGATCAGCTACATGCACTGTATCTACAGAACCTAAGCAAATTATTTGAAGAACACAAAAGAAATTATGGGATTCCTGAGCATAAATCTCTCATCTTCGAGTAGCAAATTACAATTTGTAATTCTGAACCACATGCAAAGAAACAGTATGTGCTGAAAGATGTCTTTCTCTCAATCCATGTTTTGCAATCTGTAATTATCCTTATGTAAGGAATAATTTTAAGAAGGGATTATTAGATGATTTATTGATTTTTATCTTATTCTTGGGGCAGGGGCAGGGATCTTTGGGATGTAAGCCTCGAAGCCAGTGTTGTTTTGAGTTGTCCTTTCAAGTTCATGTGTGCCAGAAATGCGAGTGGGAGACTCCACAGAGATGTTCTTACCACCATGGTGTCTACCCATAGCTTGAGCATAAAAAACTGCCCCAGCATGAGGTCAGGAGCAGAAGTATAAACCCAAGAAGTCTTTGATTAGAGGTTGAGAGACTTGCCAGCATTTATCAAACACGACATCAGGTTGTTCTCTGAACATCAGAAATCCCTGCTGCTCTTCCCCAGAAATGAAGCAAATGGCTACTGTAAACCATTTACATGAGAATTCAAGAATAAATAGGAGCCTTCAGCCCTGAATAGGATATTGGCAAAAGTGTTTTGTCCAAGCTATGGGGCAGAGCAAACCTGTTTGGAGGAGAACAGTGTGGAGATTTTGTGTGCATGTGTGCTGAGTGGTGGGAAGCACTGAATGATGTGACTTTTCTGGACAATCTGTGCTTTGGATCATCAGTTTGGAAGATGAAGCAGCTTTGGTGTTTTCAGCCTCAGAAGAGATGGCAGGCACAGGCTGGGAGAAGTGAGGGAATCATGTGAACTCTTCATCCTGTGCTAATTAAAAATGATCATGTCAAGCACTTGCACAGAAGGAAGGGGAGCCCAGTTTGTTCAGTCTGATTCTGAAACTTCACCAAGGAAAGTGTACTTGATAATGCCTTTTTCTTTCCCAGGGACAGATGAGGGGCAGTATGTGTAAAGCTGGTGCTGCAGGGTGACACAGCTGCAGTGCCAAGTCCACAGCTCTGGAGTGCAGCAGATTAGAGGATGTGTTGTATATAAACCAGGTGCCTGAGTTGGGAAAAGGTTTATCCTAAATGTTCAGAAAAGAAAAGAAAAAAATCTTAGCCAAGCCCTTTTTCAGTTAAAATGCCTAGGTCTTAGAGATTATGGTGTGTGGAGAGAATTGTACTACAGTACTGAATTTTTATGAGATAAATTCTTGTATATGCACATATTTTCTGTCTGTACACAGACCTTGCACATCTGATGTTAGTGAAGAGTTTGTTCTGCTTTAAGCAGTTTTGGTGGCTGAATATGACATCAGATAGGTGCTCTGACAGGTCATGCACGGGTTTGTCAGGCAGCCTGTGGCATCTGCAGTGGCTCAGTTCAGCACTGGCATGCTCCAGGAATAGCAGCACTGGACATATTGTGTGTCTGCTGGGCTGGAGGCTTCTTAGAAGAAACACAGTTGGGACTTTGGGAACAATGTAAAAATCTGGAAAGAAAATATCTTAGCAAGATGATGTTTAAAGAAAAGAGTGGAAATATCTCTACTTCTGCAGAGTGAAATCCAAATGAACCACAGCCCCAAAGCCAAACAAGTATTTGCCAGACAGAGCAGATGTATGTGCTCCAAAAAACCCTCCAGCAACAGGCTGGTTTCCTTAAGAGGGCTCTTCCTTCTCGTGCCTGTTTGTCATCCGGATGTAAACAACACCCAGCCCGTGAATCCTGCCCTCATTTTCTCTACCATCTCAGAGTCTGGGAAGCAGGGCTGGAATTTGCAATGCATGAAGAAGCCCTTCTTCCCTTCCCACAGGCTGCTGTCAGTGTGCCCACAATCCACCTCTACCTGAGCTTTCTTGGTGTGCTTGCCCTCCCTTTGCACACCTTTGCTGATCACTGATGATCACTGTGGTGTAGGCATCTGACTTCCTCACTCTGTCCACTTTTGCCTGGGCTGAGGTCTCTGGGCTGTGTATGCATGGCAATATCGAGTGGTGGCCTCTCATTCAGCTGAAATGGCTTTTAGGAGCAGGGTTTGAAAAGAGGAAGCACTGTGGCTGTGCATGTTTGACACGAGCTTAAGATCAGGATTGTTTCAGCTCTGGGAAGGGCAGGTTCCTAGGGAGGTTGGACACGGCAGGTTTGTTACCTGGGAAGAGATCTCAGGGTCCTGAGGGTTCTATTAAGTGATGAGCCCTGAGCAGTTATTTTTCCTTAGCCAGCTGTATGAAATTTCTTTTGGATTTGTCTCTTTGCTGCCTGCCCTGATGATTATTCATGAAAGAAGAATTTGGAGTCTGTGTCAGACTGTTCTCTCCTAGATCACCTCCTCTAATGAGACATTTCCTCTCATTCTCAGTCTGTTCTTTTTCCATTACCTTAATGATACAGAAGGTCAGGCTGTAAATTTTTAAATATTAGTGTTTGGTTGAGGATGGGAAGCAACAGTGGATTTTTGTTGATCAAATTAACCAAAGCTTCTAGGGAATATGTGGATACTGATTTTGGGGCAATATGTGGTCCAATATCTGGTCTACACGACAGGCTTACCCCTGAATTCAATGAGAAAATTATCTGTGGGCTCTGAGTAACATCTATAACTGGCACAGGTAGAACAAGCAGGGATTGTGTTACTATGGCTACTGATATTGTCATTGCTTTGTAACACAGGGAGATGGCAAAAAAAAACCCAAAAAGCAAACAACAAACAAACAAAATCTCCAAACAACTCAAATATTTTTTGTTGCTGCATATTACTTATGATGGTCCTTCCAAACTACCTTTTATTAACCAATTGTCTAGTGTACCTAGGACTATTTTAAAACAGAACTTCTGGCTCTAACTATGATAGATGTGGTGTTACCTAAAATACCTCTGTGTTACTGTGTGGGTTTGTAAAGCAGCCCTGCAATCCTGAGCCCAAAGGCCACAGCCCTGGCAGCCACAGACCCCTTTTGGCTGCCACAGGCACCAACCCCACCACTGCTGCAGCCACGAGGAGGCTGCCTGTGCGTGTTGGAGTCCCTGGTTGCACTTCATGCTGGACAAAGCAGCAGCCAGCAGTTGGTAGGAATGGTGACACCCCCCTCCCCCAGCTGCACTGGAAGAACTGGGCAGTGCCCAGATTCCTGGTGGGATGTCCACACTGCCTGGGGCCTCCTTTGTGGGGTGTTTGTGCCTTTTAATGCTACAGGTAATCCCAGGGAAGCCAGTCTTCTGTCAACAGGAGAGATCTCTGCCTCTGAACCATGCAAACACTGCCTCCCCATCGTGCTCAGGATGAAGTACCTGCCTGTACCCTTGTGTGTGAACATCTCTGTGCCAAACTTCATTGACAGAAAGTCAATCCTCAAGTATTTTTACTTTGTCTACTACACAAAATAGTTTACACTTTGTAACTTTTTATGGTACCTGTAAAATATGAATGTCAGTTGTTTCAATGATAGCTGTGGCAAGTGTGAGATAATAAAGGTTTGTACCAAAATGGGCTTGTGCTGACTGGATACTCATCACTGCTGTTGGGTGAGCAGCCTGGATGAACTCGAGGGATCACATTAGCCTGGCTGTCAGGCTGTGCTCATAACATGAGGAGAAGTCAGGGGGGCAGGGAAGGTGGATGGATTGCCTGGGGTCCCAAAGGGTCTGAGGAAGAGGTGACCCACAGGAGGGAGGGGCTGGGCTGCAGCAGCCCACAACCAATGCCAAGGGGCACAGCAGGGGAGCTGGAGCAGGGCAGGGTGGGCAATCCTCTGAGGAACTGCTGAAATAATAGTGTTTGGAGTTGAACTGAACTCCAGTTTAAAGACAATTTTAAGTGAAACTTGCATCAACAAGTCCAAATCTTAGTAACGGTACCCTAAGAAGAACAAACCTGGCAGAGACTCTGCTTAATTATAGGAACTGGAGAACTAAACAGCTGCTTGGAGTAAAAAATGTGCTGCATTTGCCTGTTGAGAAGAGGCAAACCACCCACCCTACAACAGTGGTGTTTTTAATGGGTTTTGGTTGGGTTTTTTTAAGTATGGCAGCGTAATCCAGCACTAACAGCTGCAGTGACAAGTAGGAATTCCAAAGCCTGGGAAAGGCTAAACATATGTTGTTATTGTTTTAATACTTTCTTTATGGATTGATTGCACCTTGCATCTCAGTATAATATAAAGAGGGAAAATGAATAAAAAGTGGCCCTGGATTGCTTTGAAATATTCCCATTATGTGTGTGCAAGTGTGTAAATTGGAGGTGTGTCATGGTTCATCAGTGGATCAGCTTCACATCCTGTTTTTGCTGAGATACAAAAAAGAAGGAACTTACACCTGTAAAGCAAGAAATGGGAAAAAAAGAAGGAATGGAGAGGAACTGGACATTCATGCTTCTCAAAGTGCTGCAGCAACACTCATCCTGATCACAACGGGTAGTGATAGGTAAGTGATGTTACCTCCTTATCCAAGTAGTTGATTCTGAAGGGAATTGGGTAGCCTAAGGGGTGTAGATGGCTTTTCAGTGCCTATATTGCAGATCCCAGAAGTCCCTTGTATTTTCCCAGTTTAACAGACAGCATAGAGCTGCAGAAAAGGATGAGGAGGAGAGAAAAATAATGTACTTAATGCAGTCATGCTGGAGAAATATACCCATCTAAAAAAGTAGCTAAAAAAAGGTGAGGAACCATATCCTTTATGGCTGCTTTTCACATCCTAGCATTAGGTTTCACAAATAGTACAAGCTTGGGAAAAGCCTTTTCCAGGGCAAAGAGGAGAAGGCTCCCTTAAAGCATGCTAGGATCAAGAAATACTTGTTGCTTAATTTGGTGGACATCTAACCTGGATCCCTTTCCATCTTGGACAGCAGTAACACCTAAAGCTGTTGGCCAGCTGACACCTATTGGTGCAATTATTTGCGAGCGGAGTGGAGCCCCATGGCTTTTGGAATGGCTCTGATGACATCAACGAAGCGACCAAGAGCCCGGCTGTGGGCTTTTCTGGGCTAACGCGAACCAACAGAGCTCTCACCTTTCCTTTCTGCAGCCAGCCAGCAGTGTTCAATCACAGGCAGTAGGTGTGTTCCCGGAAAACTGGCGTTTTCCCCATGTGCAGAGCCCTGTCCTCTGGAGACGTGAATTACGGTGTTTTCCGAGGGAAATTGCTTAGGACTAATTCTTACCCACAATAATACACGTGTGGATGTGCTTTAAAATGCCCTGAAGTCTACGTTAAAACAGAAGCCGGGTGCTTTATTTGTTGCAGAAATTTGTGCGACAAACGTTTCTCGTTTCAGTGGCGTTTCTGGTAAGTGACAGCGCCGGCTTTTAAACTTCACAGAACGTGGGGAACGCTGGGCTGCGCGGGCGGAGCTGCCCGGGGCAGGGGCAGGGCAGGAGCAGCAGCAGAGCTGAGAGGGGCAGGGGCAGAGCTGAGAGGGGTAGGGGCAGGGCAGGAGCAGCAGCAGGAGCAGGAGCAGAGCTGCGAGCGGCAGGGGCAGGAACGGGGCAGGGGCAGAGCTGAGAGGGACAGGGGCAGGAGCAGGG
>VZRZ01004549.1:4033693-4052259 GCA_013398175.1 Climacteris rufus
GGCTGGCGGGAGCGGGAGCGGGGATCGGGCCGGGATGCTGAGATGAGCCAGCAGCAGCTCCTCGGCTCCACGGGACAGGACAGAGCGGGACGCTCTGGAGCGGCTGTCCCTGGGTGCCGAGATTTCGGCACGGGCGCTTCGAGAGGGACGGAATCGTGCCGTGCCGTGCCGTGCCGTGCCGTGCTGTGCCGTGCCGTGCCGTGCCCCGCCGCACGCGTGCCTGCAGTGTGCGGCCACAGAGCGATTCCTGCTCTCGCTTCCAGAGCAGCCCGGCGAGGCGGGCGGAGTGAGAGGCAAGAGCGGAGGAAAAGGGTTTGTGCTGCTGCTCCTGCCGGGCGAGCCGTGGCGCTGGTGGCTGCTCGGGGTTTGGGCAGCTCGGCGCAGGCTCTGCCTCCCTCCCGGCCGGGCTCGGCGTGTTCGCCTTCTGTGCTGAGGAAGGCGCTGCTGCTCCAACGCCTGCACTGCTGCCTGTTTTTCCTCTGGTTCAATGTTTCACCTGAAAAAAATTCTGTCTACGTAGGACTTTGTGGCTTCATATTTTAATTCCTGAGGCTGGGGGGAGGAAGGAAGGCACAGAAAAAGTAACACAACTGTTGCTGTTCTGGAAGCTGGTGAAATACACCCTCACTTTTGATCTTCAACAAAAAGAAAAAAAACAGACCCTGTGAAAGAAATGTTTAATATTCTCAGATTTAAAACCTGTTTACATTATAATAGGGGTTCTTTTTCAGTGTGCTCATCCTTTTGAGCCTCTTTCCCTACCCCATTCTGCTCTCCTGTGCTTGCCACATTTCCCTGCGGGATGCTTTTGCCTTCCTCACTCGCAATATTCCAGTGCTGTGTGAAGTGAGTGGCTTTGCTAATGGTTGACCAAGATATTTTGTTTGCCATCCCTTCCTGTGGAGACAGAGAGAATCCCCCTCTTTGGATGCCCATTGTCCCTGGGATGAGCAGAGAGCAGTGTGGGGTGTTGGGTACTGAGCTGCTGCTGCTCCTGGACATCAGCGCTCCCTAGCAGAGCTGGCAAAACAGGACGTGTGTCCACACCTCAGCCTGGCATCTCGTCTCCAGCCTGCGCTGAAACTCGGGCTGGCAGCAGCTGGCAGAGGCAGGCGTGGGCAGGATCGCCTCTGGCTGTTGACAGGAGCTGCTGCACCCACCTCTGAGCATCATCCCAGGACAGCGGGGCTGGGCTGCTGCACACGGGGGTGCTGGCAGGCAGACTTTAAGGAAACCAGATTCAGCTTGAGGTTGATGGCTGCAAGTTTAATGTCCATCCTCAGGCATTGAAGCTAATGGCTGAAGCACATTGAGTGCAAGATTAAAAATTTCTAGACACTTGTTCATCTTTTAATCTCTTGTCTCTCTTGCTTGAAAAACTAATTTTTTCGAATACAAGTGACTTAGATTTCTGATGCAAAGTATTGATGTGATTTATATTTACTTATACATCTTTTAACATAATGATTAAATTTTACTGCATCTGTAAGTCATGTGGAATTAAAAGGGCTTTTAAAAACATGGAACCCTAGTGTCCCAAGCCTTGACTCTCAGCCAGGGGTAGACAACCTTCCCACATATTCTGTCCTTATTAACTCCATCAGTGAAAGTTTTATCAGCCATGAACCAGCAAGAGAAAAGTCTGTAATTTGACCATAAAATCTTCTGAGGTGGAAAATGCTTGCTTAACAGTCATATAATGCATGAGTTGAGAAAACGGATGTTATTGCTGTAGCTGGGTTACCAATGGTGTTGTATGAAATACTGTAGTCCTGGCTGCCTCTTACAAATCAGGACAACCCATATTATTTAAGCCTTTAGAACAGGAAAACCTGAAATCCTGACATATGATATGTCTTTAGTTTTTGGGATGAGCCACCTGAACACATAGTATTTGCACTGTTTTGGGGAATAAGCAGGCCCTAAGTGAACAAACATTGCTGCCAAGGGGCATTTTACCTGAGTGATGGCTGAAAATTAATCCTACTAGACTGGGCTCAAGTTGTGAGAAGTGGAAGTTCCCAGGAAGCCCTCCACCTTTCTGCCTTGTGCTGGGAGGGATGATGGGCCTTTCAAACTGGACAGCTTTCTGTGACCTACTGTATTCATTTTGAAGGGAACGTGTATTAGGATTTTTAATTTGATTTGTAAGTAGTGACTTGGCTTCACTATGGCTCGTGCCTTGATGTAAGGATGTCTTTTGTGGATCTGTTCTCTGGAACTTAAAATTTTCATCTGAAGGTGCAGAAGTGGGGTATGGGGTCAAAGCTCACAATTTCCTATTGAAATGAGGAGTGACACCCTCTTTAAACCTGCCTGGTTTCTATATCCAGCTTTTGTGTCCAACTCCTCCATCCTGACAACAACCAGGAAACAGAACAAGAGGTTCCTGTTCCCGGCATCTCCTCACCCTTGAGGAGAGCAGTTTCCCTGCCTGTGACATCAAGTGCTCTCCCAGCAGTAGCTGACAGCACTAATCTGCATTACCAGGGATTAAACAGGCACAGTAATTAACTTGCATAAGCGCTTTAGCAACTTTTGGCCTTTGAATGGCAGCCTGTCCTGTACATGAGGTGCAGAGCTCCTATAGGCTGGGGCAGCAGGGGGGAAGTTGGGGAGAAGAAAATGAAGTTGAAATTTCAGCTGCAAACAGTGAGCAGGAGAGAGGAAGCACACAGGGTCAAGCTGAAATGGCTGCTGTCCTTTTTTCAGGAATCAGGGTATGCTGAGTAGCATACAGGTTTGATGACAAGGCAGTATGGGCACTGCTATCCACAGCTCTCACTGAATCCTCACAACTACAGAAGGAATGGCTCCATTTCTAGTCCTATGTTAAGTGTTATTCCCATGTGAGAAGTGAAGCTGAACCTAGGAATTTACTCCCCCAGTTTTATAGTTTTTACTCATCACAAATCATACCTTTAACTAATTCTTACTGCTATGCTTGAGAGATTCAGTCCAAATCTGCAACCCTAAGCTGAATTAAAATGGAGATATGTCCATAATCTCCCACAGCTGCTACTCTTGAGTGCTGGATTTTGCTCATTGACCAAATGTCTGAAGTCTTTAAGGCACCCATCCCAAGAAGCACTAGAGAAATAAGTCCAAAGGCTCCTGTCCTTTCACTGGTGTATGGCAACTCTCCAATATAGCTGATGCAGGCAGTTCAGATCTGCTTTGAATCAGACAAACAGCAGGGAAGGCTGAAATGCATTGACCTGTAGCAATTTCTCTTTCTCTGAAAATATATGGTGCCAGGGAAAGGTCTCAATGTCAGCAGGAAATCTTGAGATTTCACATCCCCACTCTCCAGCGTGTTGTCCTGGGTCTTAGGTGTGAAGCTAAGGCAAGTGAGGAGTCACCAGCAGGTCAGCTGAAATTTCTACCTTCAGGAAAAAGGGTTGATCCAGTCTGACTGTGTGGGTTTCTTATTTATTTGACTTTCAGACCCAGGGTCCTCTTGCAAACCCCACAGGAATGTGTTTTTGAGACCTTTTGCCTTTCTGGGTGTGTTGCCTTCAGACACTTCAAAGCAAAGCACTGCAAGTTTTCTCATCACACAGACAGTCCCACAGCAGTCCAGCTGTCCCAGGAACCATTGAGAAAATGGGAACTGCTGAAGTAAACAAAACCCTTAGGTATGAGGGACCTCAGAGTAATGTCACAAGCCCTGTGGGCACAAAGCACTTCAGAGACACATTTCAATCTTAAAAACCAGGAGTAACCTTGGGAGAAGTTACTGCCAGTGGGTAATCAGCTCAAGAGGATTCCACTCAGACATGCTGATGGTGCAACCACTTGCCTGAAGCATGTGAAAGCAAATACAAACGGGAAAATGGTTCTCAATCCTTTTAACCAGTCAACAGCAGGTCTGGTCCAGTAGTCTGAATGTGGTTCACAAATTAGGACAGTGGGCTGGCAAATAGGGCACAGGTTCACAACGGACTAACCACTTTGTAATAAATAAATAAATCAGGGTTCGTTAACTGATTGCCTTTGGATTGGGAATGGGCCCTCATCCTCTGTGCCTGGGTTTAATTCTTTGGCACAGCATGATTCCTGCTGCCCAGATATGTACTGCTGCAAACTGCTGGAAGTACAGCCAGATCTCAAATCCTGCTGGCATTCACTGGCAGGTCACAGCCTGTGTCACAGGCTGCTTCCCCTGGGCACCTGGGGCCCTACTTCCAATAACCAGTCTGTACAAGCACTGGGGTAAAAAGTAAGAATAAGTGGCTGAACTTGCTTGTCTCTCAAAATCCAGTGCTGAAACCCTGACCCTCATTGCAAGGTGAGCAGCCCTACCTGGAGTACCTTGAGAAGCTCATCCCCTTTCTGAAGAAAACCACTCACAGGTCTGAAATGTTCTGATTCTTATCTCAGTCTGGGAATGCTGTCAGTGGAGGTAAAACTAATAAGTGATATTGTCATCAACTTGGATTTTCTTTTTCAAGTACTGAAATTCACTTTCATAGAAGAAAGAGCTCCTAGATTCCTCCTTTAGACAATAATTTTTTAAAAGCTGGTATAAACTCCATATATGCTCTTTTCTATAGGAGATGGAAAAATTAAATGGACTCATTATTTACAGTAATCTATTAGTAGAAAACAAAATATAAGAAAATGATCCACACTTGAAAGAACAAAACCAAAAGTATGAATGCAATAACATGAAATTACTTTGAAGTTCAACTAATTGTTTTAGAAATGGAATGCTAAACCCCATGTCTTGTTTCTGCAAGAATTTCTTCACCTGATTTTGTTTGATGATAGCCTGGCACTCTAAACCTTTGGGAAAAAGGTAACTGGTTTGGATACCTGCATGGAAATCACCATTTCTAAAGGTGTTTATCACACTATTTGTCTGAAGTTGTTCATGGTGGCAGCTGGATAATAATGATGATGTGCTTGATATTTTTATGGCATTATTACAAATTTTGCTAATATATGTGATGTACCCTTTCCAGGATTGGAAGGACATTCTTCTAATATTGCCTGACTGTATTGCTATGTTTGCTGCCTAGGATTTCACAGTGCAAGATGGTAAGAGCTAGAAAATACAGAGAAGAGTATGAAATTGGTCCTTTCCACGTGAGATTGCTAACCACATGTCATTGCACTTTTTATACAATTGCATCCAAAAAATCTGATGCTGCTTCCAATGAAGATTTGTATTGCAGGGCCCCTGTGACACCTTCTGATATAACCACAACTTCTTTGCCTAAGGCAGAGTGGTATTTGTGAAGGGGCATCCTTTCAGCTGTGTGAGGGGTTTAAGGAGCTCCTGAAAGGCCGGGCTGTTGGGTACAAGGCTTTCTGCTCATTCACAGCTCCTGTTCGGCTTGCGGCCCCTCCTGAGCGCTCCGTGCCGCGGGAGCGCTGCTGGGGCCGGCGGGGCTGAGGAGCGGCCGGGCACAGCCTCCCCAGCTGGGCCTGCAGCCGAGGCCTCTGCAATGGCCCTGCCGCGGCCCTGTCCCCCCTGCGGCTCCAGGCACGGCGCGGGCTGGGCTGGGCTGGGCTGAGCCGGGACCGGACAGCAGCGCAGGGGCTCACCGGGCTCTGGAGACCGACTGCCTTTACTTCAGCTGGGAGAAGGCAGGCCCGGCTGTCATTGGGCAGTGCAGAGGGACAGCTGTGCCTTTAATCGCTTGCATTTAAAAAATAGATGAAAATTAATGGGAGGATAGTGTACAAGTGACCCCAGCCGTGGTTCCTGGGCTCCGCTGTGGCCACCTGCTGGCTTGTCCCCTCTCCAGCCCTGGCTGCAGAGGAGGATTTGATTCCTTCTCTGTTTTAAGCTATACCCTTGATTGCACATGAAAACTGCACTCTTGGCCATTGTCCAGAGTTGTAATTCTGTTGCCAGAATTTATTTAAAAAGCACCAGCCGGCCCTTTGTATCAGTTAATCTTTTCTCTGATCACGAGCAGTACAGAGGTACCTTTGTAATGCACCAGGACCGACGTTTGATGTGCTGCCAGTGCTGCTATGGCCTTTCATTATTACTTGGGATAACCTTCAATTACATTTTCAACAGGAAAAAATAGCTTTTCATTATGTGTGCACTGGCAATATACTTGAATTTATCAGGTACTGCAATAAACAGCATTGTTAAAAAAATAGTCTGAGCTTAGGTAAAGCATGATTTCTCGACAGCACAGTCAGCTAAATCTCCTATTTTCATAATTTATAAATATTTGGAATACAAAGCATTAGAACATAACGCCCAGGGCCTGTTAATATTTGAAAAGGGCTGTGTAGCCACTCCCAAGGTTTGATTAGGGGCTTGCAGCAAAGGAGCTACAATGGATGGGAGATGTAAAAAGTTAATTAATGAGTAAATAAGCACTTCTACATGCATGTGTAGGCAATAAAATTATAGAACTTTCTGTAGCTAATTTCCACTCCTAATAGCTCTTAGCAATTTTGAATAATGGCTTTTCTTGTCTTGGGTTTTCTTAATTCTTGTGTGAAGCACTTAAGTCTAACTTTCTGGAGTATAAAGCAGTCTGAGGGTTCTCATTGCTCTACAATAGCTGAGATCAAATTATAGTGAAGGGAAGGTTTTTTCTTTTTAAGTGTGCATGAGTTCCATCAGCTGTCTTAGACCTAGGCTTATTCCATCTATTTACATGAAGTGCATACCTGGATTCTCAAAACTATTACACTTAGTACAGCAATATAGATGAAATTAGTGAAACCTTTCAAAATGTTTACATACACAAAATTCACCTGGATTTCTGTTCTGCTCAGATGCATCAAACATTTCCTGATTTATCAGTAATTTCAAACAAATCTTTGCAACTGAAGAAATAGGTGCAAAGAACTAGAGAGGAGTCTCACAGAGGTTTTCTGATTTTCAGTTTGCAGCATACAAATCTGGAATCTGACTTCACAGCTGAAGCTCATGTGTATTTAGGTGACCCAATGCCATGATTTCAGCTGCTTTCAAATTATTGTCCTCCAATAAAAGCAAGTGAACTTTAAAAGGACTGAACAAATTAATTAGGTGTGACTGAATTGTGGCTTTAATTACCTGGGATGTAAGGTAATGACAGTCCCGGGCTGTGACAGCAGGCTGCTGGTATTCTCACTGCTCACCTGCTGCTCATTCCCCAGGGAGGAAACTCCATTTTGTTTATTCCCTAAGCCGAGTCATTTCAGAAAGCTGGCTGGGAAGACAGCCATAGCCAGGGGAGCTGGAGGAGCTGAGGGGCTGACCAGGGCTGAGGGCACAGCAGCGGAGCTCTGGGGACACCCCCCTCACTGGAGGAGAAGGTTGGTGGAGCCACAGCCTTAGAAGCGAGCCAGGAATGCTGCAAGGAAGCTGAGGAGCAATGTCATGGATTTCAGCGAGACACAGGAGTCACCCCTGGATCTGCACCTGCCCGAGCTCCAGAGGTATTTGGATATAGAGCAAAGTGTTCATCCAACAGATGTTAACAGAAATGCTCTGACTTGTGGGGAAAGGGGGGTTACTCATGCTGGTTTTAACTCAGCAGTGAGGAAAGGAGGGCCAGGTTTCACTCTGGAGCTGGCCATCCCTGCCCAGGGCATCTCAAGTGTCCTGGCTGGTGCTCAGCCCTACAGCCCAGCTAGAGCTTTCCTTAGCCAGGCCTGGAAACCCATAAAGATTCTGGGATTTGGTTGTTAGCAAATGCAATATGTGTTTTTGTTTTGGTATGTAAATCTTTTTATTTAATGGACAATAATATTGCACAGGGACCTAGCAATGAATTAAAACAAAACCCCTCATAAAACAGTTTCACAGAAAAAACTCCATAGAAGTGTTAAGAGCATTTTTGGTTTATTTTCTTTATTGCAAGCCTGTTCATGTTTCTAAGACCTTGTCTCCAATGGGCTTTTAGTCTCTGCTTGTATTATAGCTCTGTTGCAAACTGCTGGTACAGATGTGCTGCCACTAAACACACAATGTCTGGAGCAGCAAATACCACTGAAAGCACAGGGTATGGACGGAAGAAGGGAAAGGAGAGTGCATGGGGCAGGCTGTGAAGTGTAGATCCAGTGGTAGTTTTTGGTGGTGTTTGTTTATTTTAGCTCAGGACATGAGTAAGGGAGAAGGCAAATCACCAGCACCAGAAAGCGTGGTGGTGGCAGGCAGGTGGTACCAGAAGTGGTGCAGAGTCACCTGCCCTCCCACAGGCAAGGATGTCACCCACTGGCATGTGGGGAAGTGTCTGAAATGAGCCTGCAGTGCCTCTCTTGCTGGTATCCAGCTAAGCAAACAGGCAAGGGGCACGTCAGCCTCCAGGTATTTACCCACATAGCTACGGCCAGGCTGTGCATTCTTCAGCTCAGCCAACACCCACCACAGCCAACAGCAGTCTGCCTGGCTGTGCTGGTAGGGATGTGATTTTGCTGTTTAGTTACCAAGTATTGTATCTAATTGAACCTGCTGCAGGGGAGAAAGGCTGATCTTAAGCTGATAATTCCTTGTTTAGATGTGACTTAAAATAACTGGCTTTGGGGAGCAGCAGTGCCTCCACTAATCCCAGTGAGAATTGTCATCCTGCCAACGCTGGCTACAGGTCCCAGAATTACCACTGCAAATGACATCGAAGTCCCACTATCCTGTGTTCCTCATCACCCACTGAAGGACTGACTGAAAATCAAGAGCAAGAGCTGCTCAGGGCCACCAAGGCCTGAAGAACCTGGCTCGGTTTTAACCCCCCTCCCTGTCTCATTTACGCAGAAGCTGTCAGCCACCTCCTAGCTGGAGTAAGGGGCCTGGAATGCCGCTGATGAGAGGTGGTCACTAAACCTGTCATGCACACAGGCTATTACCACAAGTGCTGACGACACAGGATGCACATGCATGAACTTCCCATTTTATAAATATATCTGGCCTCCTGTGAATAACCTCTTGCTTGTCAGTTCAAGACACCCATAACTAGCTCACACTGCCACACTTTGAAATTTTAGCTCATGATGGAAAAATAAAAGCATGTAGGGGGATGTGTCACTAAAAGCAAGTGATGAATCCTGGCACTGTCAGCATTTCAAATGATGTGAACACATTTCCATGCACTTAAGAGCCAGTGGTCAGTATCCTTGTTACTCATCATCATGTACCTAACCATAACTATGTTTTCTGTTACATGGCAGCAGATGTATGCATGTTGTTTTTCCAGTATGAAAAGGCCTTTTCCTTGTGGCTGGAGTCCCACATGCTCACTTGCCAGCTGCTAGACTTTGATCCCAGTCTAGCACAACTGCTGGGAGCTCAGGGGCTTTGTTCCACTTACCACAAGCAGAGGAGCTGATGGAGAGCAGGGGTTATGCAGCTGAGCTCAGTGATGTTGGGAGATATGTGCTGGCAACAGCCTGCTCCAGATAAAGTTATACATAATGAGTACAGTTCTTGCAGGAAGGCAAAGATCAGGACTTTCTGGGGACCCAAACACTTCATTCAGGAGGGTTGGCCTGTCCTTCCCCAGGGTCAGTTTTCTTGTGCTCTTAAAGAGCTGTTGTTGAAATATAACATATCCTTTTTGAAATACTGGTGGCAGTTCTCCTGCCTGCATTTCCAGCTGGCCACAGCTGGGCTGCCCTGCAGCTGGCACTTCAAACATGACTTTTTGGGGGGGACTTAGCCAATTCCTGTGATGCCACACACACATATACATATTTCCTAAAACAAGAACTGGGTTCTGTAGGCAATAAGTGTCTCTTGAAAACCACACTGCAAGCCTCAATCTAAAAAAAAAAAAAAAAAAAAATCTTTACTTGCACCACAGAATATCTAAAAAATGTTAATAGCACATCTAGGATTCATCCTTCTGGATTTGAAGCCTGTCAGGATTTCAGACTTTGTTTGTAGAAACACCAATGTCTTATTTGCTGGGATTTTTTTAGATGAAGACTAATATTTCTTTTGTACTTCTCTCCAGCAAATGAAAGATAAGAAAGCCATGAGTTTCCCCAAGAATGACTGTGGGGATTAGAAGAGCTTTGGGAGTGGTGTTTTCAGTAGGTTGGGAGATCATTTGAAGCCTTAGAATTGAGAGTGGCTATTTAGTATTCCTCTAGGCAAAAGACAGTACTAAATATAATATCAAACTATTAAATAAGGGTGATGGTGTGTAATCCCACACTGCATGATAGTGTTTGCAGAATAGTACCAATGCATTTCTAAAATCAAACTGCAAGCTGGATTTTTTCCCACTTAAAAATAACTGCTCTTTTCACAGTCTGATGACTACGAAGTTGATTTTTACTTTCAGTGCTGGGTACTGAGGAGGGGATGCAAGGTGTAATAAAAAAGTATAAAGGGCTTGATGAATTGGTGTTGCAAGCTGTTAAGTACAGAAATAAACATGGATCAGTTAAACATCTTTTTTTTCCAGGAGTTTTGTCCTTTGGGATAGTCAGAAAGTCGGAGGAAACTTAAGGTTGCTATGAAATCAGGTATCTCTTGCACAACTAAAATAAGGAAGTAGTAAGGAGAATTGAAAGCATTTTAAAATAAGTTTATCAATAAATATTAGTTCTTCATGGTTTGTATCGTGCTTTGTTTGCCTCAGATGGAACAAAGTAAATAACACCTAATGACAGTTCTTCTAGCTGATTATATTCTGTAGGTATCCAGATTTCACACATTGATTAGTTATGCCACAATAAACTTTCAGTAGCAACATCCATTATTCATACTACCTTCACAGCACAGTAATTACAGTGCCAGCTAAGTAGTCTACTTGTCTGTTGCAGACTTAATATCTTGAAAAGATTGTGCTCTAATATACTCTAAGAATACTGGACACTAAACCAGCCCTATAGTCTGCAGACATTTCACATCCACATACTACAAAACAATTGCTTTATTCTTTTAACATAAGAGATTAAATAGAACTGTAAGTGTATAACAACTTCATATTTATCAGGCCTGAGATTTTACATCCATGCATCTTTCCAAATAATTAACAAGATTTTATCTAGGTCTCCAGAAAATATTATTAATTTCTGCTTGTTTATGTAAGAAGCAATTATTGCCAAACCCTCCCCTGGTGAACAGCAATACCTTGCTCAAGCAAAAACAATGCTGTTGCTGTGTTAACAGCCTATTCTGGAAGAAAAGGGAGCTGACTCAGTGCATGCAGTTGAGCTCTCTGAACTGTCTTCCAGGAGCAAAACAGGTTGTGTGAGAATATGACCTTGGTGAGCTGTGGTAATGACTGTGATTTAAAATTCCAGGCTTTTGTCTCAAGTAGAGAATTAGATGAGACAAAATGCCTTTGAAACAACCCAAATAGCACTAAGCAAAGTGCAGATATAATTTTTAAAAATTACGAGTAACTAGGTGCTCTCCAGCTAAAGTAAGTTCAGTTTGTCCCGAGTGGAAACGTAATGTACTAAAGCCACTGAATGTGTGTTTGCAGGAGTGCTTGTGAATAGCTGTGCTGTGGTGGTGGCTGGCAGCACAGAACACAGTGCTCCTTGTCCACACCCACTGCAGAGCACCTTGCCCCAGGAACTTCACTGGCTGCCAAAGACCAGCCCCGAATGTATTTTGTGAGTGGTTTATAGTTTGTGAGGATAAATTCATGCTTATCTTCCTGCCAAAGGTGACAGCTATTTGAGGTGGGGTTAGAGCTTCTTGGCATGGGCTGTCTCCAGAAAGGTCCAGCATACAGCACTTGGGAGCAAACACTGCTCGTGCTCAAGCTGGACCACCCTTCCAGGATTTAAGACTTGCTTGAATTATGGTGTTCTTCTGCAAATGTAACTGAGCTTTGGACTCCTATGGAAAAGATTTAAGAAATACATCCCATAAAAGTATTCACAGCACATACAAAGCATTTGTTGTTTCCACTTTTTACACACATTTGCATATATTCTACTTTCATGCCTTAGAAATTTGAAATATCAGAGGAGTGAAGAGGTACAGAATGCAGTGTTGAAGAACAGGCATATGTTCCATTAGCTGACAAGGGAACACTGTGCAGTGATGCAGGCCATGGTGTGCAGCCCTCTGTGTTGTGAAGCAGGCACGGTTGTGGTCTTCCTCACGCACAAACTGTCTTAATCTTAATCCTGCTAATCCTGAGACCTTCCCTGTGTCAGGTGAGGATGAATGCTCCATGTGCTCCCAGCTATCACTGGCCTGGTTTCCCTAAACCCAGACCACCCTATATCTGAACTCAGTGTTGTATCACTTTAATCATCAAAGAGATCACACTGTCTTCACTTACTTATGCCTTCACAGATTTACTTCAGAATAATGCCAAGATGTAGGAGGATTATAAAATCATACTTTCATTATTGCACCTTCAGCTCTGAATTCCTGAATGAGACCTTACCCTTATATCCTTCTGCCTTTATGCTATATGTGTATTTTTGTGTCTATTTCCTGATTGTACTTGTTACTGCAAATTCTCAGTTCTAGATGTTTCTAACACTTTCTATATGTTTTGTAGTGTTTTTTAATAAGTTTTCATGGTATGGAATGTAATGTTAGTGCATTTAAATTTATTAGTATGTAATTTAGATTTTTTTAAATCAGTGATCTCTTTCTCTAGTATTGCAGTGGGATAGCCTTAAAAGACATTAAATTTTGCAATTACTATTATTGAATTATTGAATTTGGCAATTACTTTATTTAACATATAATTACTTTCTTAGGCATATAGAACCTAGCTGTTAGAGAAGTTCTGTTTCATAGTCTCTTGTTTCTGATACCAGATTTTGAAACACTAAGGAATTGCTGTGAAGCAAAGGAGTATGTCCATCAGTCAAAACTGAGCCTACTCTTGTCA
The DNA here is from genome assembly GCA_013398175.1 of Climacteris rufus. Lineage (NCBI taxonomy): Eukaryota > Metazoa > Chordata > Aves > Passeriformes > Climacteridae > Climacteris > Climacteris rufus. Next base: position 4,046,467 of record VZRZ01004549.1, read on the forward strand.
TCACTGAGGGGTAATTTGGAGAGTGAGGGTTCCCTTAAGCAGCAGGTTGTGTGGACTGTTTGATGCAATCAGTAAGGAACAGTGTAAATGTAAAATTGAGCAGATCTGACATTAGGCTCAGCATTTCCCAGAAGAACCCATGGACAGGTAAGCCCCTGAATAATCCCTGTTTTTACACATGTACAAATGTCATAAGTGAGGCTTTAAGGAAACAGTTCACTTTTTCTCCCCCTCCACTCTGCTTGGCACAGGTCTGCTACTCCACTCCTGAGTAGCTGCAGTGCCTCCAAAGTGCTCTGCAGAACTGTGATGGGCAAATGGCACTGAACAGAACAAGCCCCAAAGCCCTGCCTTGCAGGGACCAAGCAGGAGAGAGCCTGGCACTGATCAGCTCAGCCTGCAAAGTCAGACACCTCTGTTGTAGCCCTGATTTTTTAAAGAATTCCCTAGTAAAGCTTACCAAAATTGGTGCAATGGCTTCCTTTCCATATCTCTGGCAGAAGAAAGACGTTGTTCCCTCCTCTCTAAAACACACTGAAAGCCATTCTTTTGAAGTTTGACAATTTTATGGAAGCATTGCTGTACTGCACTACAAAGGAAATCCAAGTGTGTTCAACGAACTTAAGTTTTGCAGAAGAAATGTCACGTGACTGATTTGTTATGCCAGAATGAAATCAGATGCAGCTATTAGGATTCAAACAGCCCTAAATTCAAAATCAGTTTTATGTAGGAATGCATAATGCAGTTTGAATAGTCATTCCCTGAGTGTACTGATTAACAGCACCTTGGAGCCTGTGAGTCACAAACCACAAACACTTGATTTCTACACAACAGACCTGGGACTTGCTGCAATAGCTTTCTTTTTCAATGTGTATACTTTAGTTTTGGCTTTTACACACCCCAGCTGTGAGGGGAAGTGCCATCATGAATGTGGTTTGCACAGGAGACAGGATAAATGGAGAATGTTTTCCCAGACTGTACATTTGGGCACCCACTTAAGCCATGGCATTTCTCAGGCTGCCAAACATGTGGTAGTTTACCTCAATTTCTCAAATAACCCCAAACATCCAACCTACACAAGAGCCCAAATTCAAGCTCCTGCTTTGGAAACCCTTGGCCACATTTGTTTTCTGGTTGGAGTCTTAGACAGCAAAATGGTTTTGTTTTATGAAAACATTGCACAGTAGTTGACAAACAAAGCCCACTGAATAAAAGCAAACTATAGTAAGCCTCTGCAGCCTTCACCTGCCAGAGCAGGAAAGCATTTTTGGATTGTTTTGGCCACTCACTGTCACGTTACAGGGTTTACAATTTGCCATCTCTAACCACAGCAGTACTTGTTTACCAGGTATGTTTATTTAGAATTGCAGAAGAAAGCAAGTCTGTCTTGAGAAGTGACTTTTTCCCATCCTTCTCAAATACCAGGTGCATGCAGGGTAATCCAGACAAACCTCATGAGTCTTACTAGGGTGGCCTAAAAAGCAAAAAAGCTCTGTGCCCAGTGCTGCTTGAATGAAGAAGCAACCTTAAATCTGTGCTGCTCCAGGGCTGGAGGGGGTGTTCATGGACTGGCTGCAGCATATCCAGCTCATCCATGCCCATGGGAGTTACATCTGGACACACAGCAAGGTGTGGGGGAGCTTAGGCTGGGCAGCTGCTGGGGTACAGTGTGGACCTGGGCCTGGGCTTGGATGATTTTATGGTCTATCTGATGATTAAATTGTATTGTAAGATTCTGAGGACACCACTGTCTTTGCAGCCCGTAGGGATGAATGTTTTTCTGCAGGCTCAAGACACCATTCACTGTTTGATGATTTGATTCCTCTTGGCTGCCTTTGACACTTCAGCTCCACTGTAACGTTTCGCTGGCCTAGAAAACCACAGGCAGCTTTGGAGCAAAAAAGTTCAGGAGCAGAAATAAATTCTATTTTTAATCCTTCCTCTGATTTTCCATGGGTGACACAGTTTCTCGCAGCACGGCAGTTCCAGGGTGCGGCAGTGTTGCAGAGCGTGCCTTGCAGCTTGTTTCACAGATTTAACCCCTTTACATGCTTTCCCCTAATTAGAAATTTCAGGTTTGGGGGGTTATCCTGCTATTAATACCTGAATGACACACTGATTTATCACTGTGGGTTGGCAACAGAGCTGTGGGATGAGAAAATACAAGCTAGGAATTTAAAGAAGTACTTGAGCATTACCAAAGCTGAACTGTGTCAAGTGGTGATAAATTTTCCACTATACCCTTGATCACCTTATTATTAATGTCATCAATCTCTCTCTGTGAAAAGTGGCTCTGGGCTTGCCCATATGACCAAATGTTCTACTAAATAATTAATCATTGGGGCATGTTGCCAGAGTTTGCTTCTTTCCAATTTAATCTTAGCAACTTACTCATTCCTTTCTTTATTTGGAAACAAAAAGCTTCACAGATAAAAATGAGTCAAAAGTACTGATATGTACATGAGGACTATTTAGCATTGAAATCTCATGCTGCTTGCTCTATAAATGTTTTTCCATCTTTTAAAGCAACGCCCCAAAATTAACAGTTGTGAGAATGATCACTTCAGGAACACAAGCTGTTTCTGCTGCCAGAACCTGCACCCCAGCTGGCTCTCCCTGCCCCTTCAGTAGTAGCTCAGCCCTCTCTATGTTTAACAGAGATTTCAAAATGCCACACTACCAGGATATCTTTAGAAATAAAACATTACAATGTCAATCTGATTGTTCAATTAAAAAAATGACCAGGAATATGAATCCCTTTGTTGAACTGGTCACTGTTTGTAGCTAAAGCAAAATAAGTTCTAAGCAAACAGTTTAGAAATGTTATCTTCTCTTTAGTTACAATTAATTTAATTTAGACTAACACAGTATTAACTTGTAGCATTCAATTATTTAATGAGTCATGAAGAAAGTTTGCTAATTATAGAGTCATTCATTTTTCACAGGTTTGAAGGCATACACTGAAATATATTCTATTGAGACCAGGAGCTTTATCCCACTCAAGCCCTTCTTTAATGGTCTCTGTTATTTCACATTTGATTCTAGTTTAAACATATGTACTGTCCTGTACTACTTAATTTTGTTTGTGTCCCCCGAAGGATTTTTAGTTGAAAGCTCTCACATCTGTTATCTGTCACACTTTTAGGTTTTCCCCCTCTAGCTTCTTCCTAGGAATCAGTGGGCAGCAGCCTGCTCATCAAAGATTAATGCCAGCCTTCCACACATATTTACCCATTCATAGACTCCTCTTTCAGTGTGGCTCGTGGTTTTGTTTTTATTCATTCCCCCTGGATGTTAGCTAGAATTGGCCAAATATAACATTGGCTTTCTGTTTTCTTTCCTGATGAGTCAGTTGACTGTACTTCCAAATCAGTATTTTCAGAAGATCACTTGCAATCTTCCCTGCTATTTACTGCTTGCTATTCATTCTCTGTTGTTGAACAAAACATATGGCAGTGTTTTTTTCCCCTTGACTGCATGCCTGAAACTTTCTTAAAGGGAAAGTGGGAATAGTTAATGAGCTTCTCCTTCTGGACATGAAAAAAAACCAAGCCAAACAAGCATTTGTGAATACATGACCGTGGTTAGGAGGAGCCATGAATGTTTTCCCAGATACTCCTTCCCTGCCTGAATGCTCTAGGGTGACACAACTACTACTTTCCTGCCTTTTATTGTGCTGTTGTGACCTTTTAATGAAAATATACATCAACTACTATTTCAATTTCCTATCATTATGCATAGCTTGTGTAGGAAAGGTCACTGTCTGCCACAGCCACCAAAGGCCTTACCATTTTTTCAGAAAACGTCTCGCTGGGGTGGTATGTCACCATCAGCTCCTCATTTACCTTGGGGACTGTCAGGGATACAGCCAATAGCTGTGTCTGTTTGGAATAAACATAGCCAGTTACACACTTAGCTTTTGGATTTCAAATGACTGAAAAGTTCAGGCAAACTTAAACCATGCATATTGATGCACCCTGTAATAAAGGTAAGGCTGAAAAACAAAGTTTACAACAAAAGCTGTATTTAAAGTTTCTTTGGAATTTCCTTCTCATAAAACTTGATAGCATTCAGATCTAGCAGTTAATAAGGATCACATCTAATTTCAAGTTATGGATTCCATGGATTTCTCAAAGTGAGGCTTTTGCCAAGGCGTTTTATGGCTCAGATGCTGGTGATTACCCAGGAGCAAGGAAGAGCAGAGGGTCCAACATGAGATCTGATGCTGAGCAGACGAGCTCTCTGCTGTCCAGTGCTTTATCTCCCATCTTCCTTACAGGAAATCACTTATGTAGTTTTATCCTGAACCTTCCTTGCCTTGAATGATGCGTTGTAACACAAATCTAGGACTCTTCCTTCTGCTTATGTTCACAGTGTGTTTATTAACTTTACTCTGTCTCTACCAATATAAGTACATCCTTTGGCAGACAACGCCTGAATTCCCTTCTGTTGCACAAATGCCTGCATTTTCCATCTTTGAAAAATTAGTTTCTTCTCATTCCATGTCTACTTATCCTTTTTCACTTTTTTTCCAGTGAGTGTGAAACTGTTTTACATATGTCTTCACACTCCAACCCATAATTCAGGTAGCATCCCTTTTGCTCAAGTAGCTCATGAGCTTTGTAGCTCAGATAGCTCCTGTGGATGTTTTCCTGTTTTCAGAACAGCCAGCAGCCATCTCCTCTGTTCCAGTGCTAAACACTTGGAAGCGTTTTTTCCAGTAACTGAGGTGACTGACTTAGTTGGTCTTTGGATTAGAAGTATATACCGTGTTAATCTGCTTTTAGCAAGAGTGAGTACATCCCTGCCACTCGAGCACTCTGCAGCTGAATGCACAGGGTGCTTCTTCCTCCGAGGGCGGTGTCCGCGGGGGGCAGGAGGAAGGGGCGCCGGAGGGACCCAGCCCCGGGCGCTGTCAGCGGCACAGCCCGCACACGGCCCAAGGGCAGCCCCGCCCGAGCTGCGGCTGTGTCCGGGCTCCTCCCGCAGCAGCGCAGCCCGCTCTCCCCTCCCTGTGCCGGGCCCTCGGAGCTGTGCGCTGCCAGCGCCAGGGGCTGTGCCGGGGGCTTCACCCGCGTGGGAACGAACCGACCCCGTGTGACAATGGCGGCTGTGGCCACCCCGGCACCCGCGGTAACCAAACCTTGCCTCTGGCCTTTGAAACCTTCTTCCCATTTGCTGCTTTTATTTTGCTTATCTTTGGCAGGCGCTCACTCTTGTTTCAGTACGGTATTACGCCGGTTAAATGAAAACCTTTCACTCTGAAGGAACACTTGCAGCACCCGGATGAGTCAATATGGATAGAAGAGGAACAGTCAAAGAGGAACCCAGCCTCGAGCAGCGCTGACCAGAGCTCGCTCCGGGCGACGCCAGCTCTGCCCTCAGCCGCTGTGAGGGAGCGCTGTGTGTCCAGCCCTGCCGGCACAGCCCCGGCCAGGAGCGCTGCGGCCGCGCCAGGGTGACTCGGTGACTGCAAACCGCCCGTGCAGGGAACCAGGGACGGCGGCCTGGGCCCTGCTCAGCGCCGGCTCGTACAGCCACCCACGCCGGGCGGCTCTCGCGGCACGGTCATCCCTCTGCCGCGGTCACTTTGACCGGCAGGCCTGTCAAGAAGCATCGCGCGGCAGCGGCACACGGAGCACCGCGCATCGCCCGCCGCCTGCGCGACACCGGGGCCGCGGGAGCGCCGGTCGGACCAGGGCGGCAGCGGCGGGCCCGGGGCCATCAACAGGCACCGCAATGGGGCCGGGGCTGAGGCTGAGGCCGGGTCACCGCCACCCGCCGCGCTCCCAG
>VZRZ01004549.1:4053104-4175721 GCA_013398175.1 Climacteris rufus
GGCGGGGCCGGAGGAGGAGCGGGCCGGCGTTCCCAGCCGTGTCTCCGTGCTGCCGGGCTGTTTTCCGGGACGTTGGTGATGGATTCAGTGCTGAGGTTCGTTCCCTTCCAGGACTCGCCCGGGAACGATAGCAGAGGAACACCCTTCACTCGAAGGGAGAGAAGCAGTGCTTAAAATACTGCTAGAGCTAGTTCCATAAATAGCACGAAGTTCAGTGTTTGGTACTCATACAGAATCTCTGGGAAATAAGAAAACATTAAGCGTCAGAAAAATTAAGACAGTGACAGAATAAAAATAATTGTAAGGTGGTTTATGAGCACTGCTACCTGTTTTTTAACCTTACTGAAGAAATAAGCTCCCCTCCAAACATTTAATTATTATGTACAGCAACTGGTATGTAATCTTTTAAAATGAGAAGTACTGGATTTTATTGAGGAGTACCAGATGCTAGAATATGGCTTTTTTTTTGGGCTGTGGAATGGGTTTGGTAACACCAGACGTGAAATTCCTGTATTTGAGTAGCCTCAGTTTTTAACTTTGAGTGCTGTTATCAGTACAGAATTGAAAAAGCATAATACTAATGGTAAAGATTTTTATTATCTTTAAAAGTCTATTATGGGTAAGCGCAGTCGTTACTCAAAATACACTTATTTGAGTTGCCATGAAGTGTGGGGTTTTTGTTTTGTTATTGTTTTAAGCATCATGTAAAGAAAAAGCATTAAATGAAACCAAAAAGCTTTAATGCGATTTTTATCTGGTTACATTCTGTTCTTGGTACAGTCTTTCTCCAGAGTGGATTGTCATCTCATTGTGCAAAAATTCACTGTGGCTTTTGACTTTTGTTTCCTGGGGCTAAAAAGCAGAAGTATGAAATAATAGATGTGTTATCGGGCCTTAACTATATCCTAAGAGGAAGGTAATCAGCTGGGTGCATTCATAAGACTTTATACTCATAACCATCTGCAGCACTTCTCATACTATTTGACTGTCCTGTGTGCTCTGAAAAGTTAAAGAAAGACATTTTTAAGGTTGGTATTTCCTCCTTGACCTGTGGATCTATGCTTCAGGAAGGGTTGAAACTAAACGTAGTGACTTATAGACCTAATTTTCTTTGTAGTTGTTCAGCATGTTTGTTATTGTTAGTCCCTAGAAATGGGACATAGGTTCACATTTAACATTTGTGTGTTCAGTGTTGATAGCTGGCTGAGAAACTTGAGCCGGTCTGATGGAGCTGCTGGTCTGTGTGGTGAAAACTTTTGAAACTCATAATGAAGTCAGCATGTGGTATGGATCTGGTCCCTTTTGTCTGGTCAAGAAAGCAGGCTTCTTGCTAATGGGTACAGAATTCCTGAGAGGGAAGCAAACCTACTGCCTTAATTCTACAATAGTGTATTTGACCTGCAAAAAACTGGCACTTGATTCTGAAAGTTGTGCTGTCTTCAAATGTCCTGTTCCATTCACAGTAAGGAGGAAGATAATAAATTTCAACCTCAGTTTTATTCTGTGTATTTCACAGTACTGGGATGTTTTGAGAGAACTCTGGCTTACAGCTATGGACAAGGGGTAGACTCTCCATACGTGTGCATCTGGAGTGCTTTGTGGAGCTTTGACAAAACCACTATTAATGTCCTAAAAAGAGGTGTCAGGACAGTGGTGTGTTGAATCTGGTTCCATTTTTCAGAAGTGTTTATGGGTCTTCCCTGCTCCATTGCTCTTGCTTGGGGGATTCTGATTATGTAAGAACATCGAGTAGGGCCTGTTGGGCTGAGTATGCTGGTGTGAGTAACTTCTCAGTTTATGACACTTACGAAACTACGATGCCTATAACAAATAACTTTTCAGATCAAGAGAGATGTTTTAGTCAGAAGCCTAGGAAAATCAGAATGGTATTTATTGGAAAACTGATAATCTTTGAAGAACTAGGGGAAATGTCTTCATGTTTGACTTAAAGCATGGTGTGCTTTTGCTGAACTGGTGAGCCATTGATTTCCCCAGCCCACATTCAGTGCTGATGGTAGGCTTTTATTCTTCCTTTTTGTAGGCCAGTGAATAGTTTGAGCCATTGAGGCATACTAAAGACCCATTTCTTTTCATTGAATTGTCAAGACTTCTGGAACAAGCATCACACATGGCTCAGGACAAAATTCAAAAGAACTATGGATAAACATTCTTGTTCAAGGAGAACCAGCTGTGGAGTAAATTTCCAGAAAATAGCAGGAAAAACTGAATCCCAAATTGTTTGGCAATCTACATTTTCTTTTAAAATATATGTACCAGTGGAAGAATAAGTAAGCCTGTCCTGATAACCAAATGCTACTTACTGCCAGAGTGGCAAATCCAAAGAAATAATGTGGTCTGATGCTGCAGTGTTACTGGACCTTAAAGACTAGGTTCAGGTGGCTGTAGTGCCACTGAAACCCCTTTTCCCAGTCAATGGAGAAGTCTGGGTGGTTTTGGAGAGCAATTCAGAGAATTTACGTAAGACACTGAGTGGGGAGCTGCCTGAAAGCCAGCTAATAAGAAATAGGAGGCAGAAGGATTTATGTGGAATTTAGGCCATCTGAATATGGCCCTAAGATGCGACTTAGTACTACTAAGTAAGGTGTATTAACACTAAGAAGACTTGGCTTCAATTTCTATCCATTTCATCTGCTGCCGATTACTAAGCAAATTTACCATTTAAGCAGCTCTTTAGGGGTGGGGGCTTCCTGGCTTGTTCCCCGTCAGGAGTGGCCCCTGCAGCAGCACAGCCTGGGGCCGGCCTGTCCTGGGGGACAGCTCTCCTGAGGAGGCTCCAGGGGTCACGGTGGACACTGAGTTGAGCATGGGGCAGCCTGTGCCCTGTGTTAACAGGAGCAAAGCCAGGAGGTCAAGTGAAGCCATTATCCCATTCCATTTGGCACTCGTTAGACCGTGCCCAGAATGCAGCATCCAGTTGTGCTCCCCTCCCCGGGAAAAAGGAAATGTTGATAAATTGGAGTGAGTTCAGTGAACAGCTGCCAAGATTGTCTTGAGTTGTGAGCTTTTGCTTTGTGAGGAGAAGTAGAGGAACTGTGCCTGTTGTTGAGCCTGGAGAAGAAAAGGCTGGCGGGGCCCCCCCAGCACCTGTGTGAAGGTTTTCAGGAGAGTGAAGCCAAGTTCTTCATGGTGGTGCATAGTGGGAGGACAAGAGGCAGCAGGTGTGAATTGAAGTCACAAGAGGTCTGTGTTTATAAGGCACTTTTCACCTTAAAGTCTGTCAACTTGTGACTGGGACTTGGTAGCCCAGACAGCGTGTGCAGACTCCTTCCGTGGAGGTTTTCAAAGTCCAACAGGATAAAGCCCTCAGAAAACAGGTGTGATCTCACAGGTGAACTGCTTTGAACTTGAGGTGGAACAAGAGTCCCCCTGATGTCCTTTTCCACCTGAATTATCCCATGGCTCTGTTTAGTTTCTGCCAACAGAGCAGTGGCAGTGGAAGGTTGTGAGCCAGTTTATTTAGGATTGCATGTGGTCTGGAAGTGCAGGTTTACACATCAGACATGGAGCAGTATAGCAAGCAGTCAAGCCAATCTTAAGCAGCTCTCAAATGCCAGGACTATTTGTTTAATTATGCAGTTAGAGTTGGAAGAACCTGCTCTTCATCCTGAGGGCCTGGACTACATCAGGGTTTGCCATGTAGTAAGGCCTGAAGGGCTCTCAAAGGATTCAGTGTTCAGCTGTGAGGTACAGTTTGGGATCTAATGATTTTGTGTCTGTTGAAGGAAATCACCTGGACAAGGCCATATCCTAACAACACCTCCTGAATGGCTATTCCAAAATACAGGACTGGGGGCGGGGGGAAAGGTGCAACTTTCTGAAAGAAGCTCAAATCTTATTCTGTATTACCTTCCAAACCAATTAGAGAAAAGTTGTTCAAAACTCGATGGTTTTAGAATCAACTCGATTCAAAACTTGCTAGTCATTTACTGATTCTTAGGAAGGATTTACTCGCCCACGTATCCTCTTGTTCCTTAAGTGGGTCTGCAGCTGATGGGAAGTCAAGGTGCTGACTTAGTGTCTGTAATCCCGGCCGAGGAGGTGGCAGTTTGTCACCGCCTGTGCCTTGGGAAGTCAGCTTTCCCTCAGTATTCGTGAGCCTTGTTAATTACAAAAATGTGCTGGTTAATTATGATACCTGGAATGGGACAAGCTGGCTTCTCAGTCCTGTGAGTTTCTTGAAAAGCAGGGAAGATTATTGAAGTTATTGACTTAATGGATTTTCATTGTTAATAGTGAAAACAGCAATAACAAACTGCAGACCTTCTCCCATTACACTATAAAATTGGAAATCTAGTGCTTTGTTTTTTAGGAGCTGTGGAAATATCCTTACTTTGGATGCTTGTATCTACTAGATGAAACCAGTATGAGACCTGGAAGGGGAAAATAGGTAATAAAGATTAGAAGTGGCTGGCTGAAGATGAAGCAGCAGCATGGCACTAGTACTGCACTGCTGGATCCAGTCCCCCACCTGCTTGCTGTGTTACATTACTGCCTGTGTAGAACATTATGTCCTGTGCTAAACTCATAAGGATACTGTGATCTGAAAACTATGTAAAAACACTTTTTCTGCATCTTTAGAGGAAAGGCTTCTGCCTTTTTCTTACTGCTCTCCATAATAGGCTGTGGAACATGCCTCATTTTGTTCAGGTTCGCTGCTGAGACGTGCAAAAAACCTTGGCCATCCACAGGAAGGTTTTGCATGGGTGCTTTGCTTCTTGAGCAATTAGTGCAATGTCATACATCAGTGTGCATGATGCCATAGGCTTTATTGGATCAGGCACACAGAAACGTTTCTACCGAGCAAAGTTTTAAGACAGTACGAGAAGACAGTCAGTGAAACAGTGGAGCGTTGTCTGCAGTTGTTCCACCAAACCATTATTAAAATCAATGCTTATGAGCTCATTCTGTGAGAATCTATGAAAACCATGAAAAGTGGAGCATCTGTGGTTTACATTTAGAATTTAGATGTGTTGGTAATTGGTGTTTGGTAAAGAGATGTCTGTCGTTGGTTTTAAGTATGTGGATATGGAGAAAGGCAAAAGGGAACAGGAAAAGCAGGTGGGGATGGCTTTGCAGGAGGATTTAAGTGGTTAAGAGAGATACATCTGCTGGTTTGTGTCTGCAGATTTTGTAAGGATTTTTGTTTGAGTGCTGAAGAGAGGTAAGGCAGCAGGCATACAGGGGAGACAGCTGTGCCAGGAATGGTCAGGCAGGGGGCTTGGTCATCCGTGTGGCAAACTGGGTTCAGTCTGCTCTGCAGCAGTAACTCCACCAATGACTTGTCAAGCCCTAGTGACAGAACTTTCCAGGCATTTACACCTACAGTTTAATTGTCCTGATGAAGTATTGCTGCACCATATTGTTCTAGGGAAACAGTGAATAGAGAAATGCTTTTCCTGTTGGATGACTTTGAGAGGCATAGAAAACATTTTCCAATTTTCCAGTGCTGAGAACTGCAGATTTTATTTTTCCCCTTTTTTGGGGGGAAAATGCCTGTGGAGATTCTTATGTGCTTCTCTTAGAATCTGCAAAAAAGCTAAACCTGATAACATCCACTACTTTAAAGAACAAGGTACAAATGCACTTCCCAGTAGGTGTAGGCTGAGCTCGTGTGTGACTGTCTGAGCCACCAAGCCAAGGCTGCTAGCAGGTGTTGGAAGGTGATGTGAGGGGTTTTGGTCAGGAAAGCTGAGTAAAATAGACACTCAGAAATCCTAAATCTGTAACTTACTAATTAAATCAGTTCTACTTAAGGAAAAACTAATCTGCCCAAATCCTATGTTATGCATCCACAAATGCAGTTGTGGCCAGGTCCAGGGTGTGAAAGAACTGAGACATCTGCTGACCTGACTTGTTTTTTTGTACATCTGTAGATGTGTACACCTAAGATAACAATGTTAGAGTACAGTGGTTAAAAGGGCATATATTGTATCGTTAGTTTAATACATCATGGTTCTTTAGGGGATGTTTTTTAAAAGCAAGATGTATTTCTCTTGGTGTTTGAAATGTTAGCGGCTCATGAAACAGATGAAATATTTATATTCTTCTTCTAGACATATTTAATAGTCTATTCTGGACTTCCAACTTGTCAAATTCTATTAATCTAGTGTTGACAGCTGTATAACAGACAAAATAATTTCGCCTGAGAATATTCACAAAATTCCTACAAATGCTGTTGGTACTATGGCACCTTTCTTTTTAAAAAAGGTTGGTGTTCTTGAAGAAACTTAGCAGTGAAGGCTCTACCCAGCCAGGTATCTCAATTTTGCTCATGTTTACATAATCAGAGTCTAAGGGTGTGTTTGATTTCTCTAAAGAGAAAAACAGGATTCCCTTCTACCAAAACCTCCATCTACCTACACACTACTTGTGTACTGATTCTGTGTACTGACTTGAATGATTTCCTGGGAGGATGTAGTTACTTCTCCCCTTCAACACATCCAGTACATACCTGTGGGCACTGGGTATTGATCTCTGATTTTTCAACACTTGTGTTTGTAAGTTTTAAGGGTGATACATAAGGACTTGGAGCTGAGAGCCACGCTTCTGTAATGCTTCTTCACATAGAATAAAATGGCCTCTAATTTAATGAGAAGTTGTTCTGTGTGTTTTGTGTTGTGCAATTGTTGAACATGTTCATAACTGATCCTGCCTTGCTTTGCTTACAAAAGAGAGAATAATAAAAAGAGAGAAAAGGATATTTGTTCCAGTGTGATGGAGGAGAGACATTGTCCTGATACTCTGTTATTTCTAAAGCTAGAAAATAGAATGATGACTCAAATGAGCAGGATAGAGTTCTTAATGCCGTGCTTAAATAAATTCTAGTGCTGGATTTTGAACAAAGGAGTAACTTTCCCCCAAGCAGTATAGCTATAAAACCTAGATCAAGTAGCACTTTAGGAAAACACTGAATTTGAAATTTTCTTTTTCCTTGGCCATTTCTTTCTTTTGTAATATTGTATTCCCCACTGTCCCTAGAACTTTAGAGCAGCCAAGAGAAATAAAAACCTTATAAAGTAGCTTGGAATGAAACAGCCTACTAATCTTTCTGTAACTCAGCCTTTTTAGTGACTTCCCATTGGTCACCCCCCAACTTGTTGAGTGCAAAGAGTGCTATCTGTCCATAAGTACATGGAGGAATGAGGTTGAAGCATTAACAGCCAAAATCATCTTCTCTGGTAGTCTTCCCCAGACTTCACCAAGTGATTCACTGAGGAACAGTTTTGCTATGGCTTCCAGGTCCAGGCTTTCCATCTCCTTTCGGCAACTTGCTGTTTATATTGTCATGCTTGTATCTGTAGGAAACATTTGTTGAAGTCCTGTTTCTACTGATTGTGTGTGTAGCATTCCTACTGTCTTATAGATTGGATTATTTTGAGTTTTTTGAAGTCTGGAGTTAAGTAAGTGAAATAGTTTTTTAGCATTATGTCCTAAAAAATACTAGGAGGGAGGCAGTTTCTGGCCATTTAAGCATAATAGTTGTATTTGAACATATACTCCAAATCTGAAGCAAGGTATTTCTGTTGAACCAGCTTAAGAGTCAAGCATAATCATCTGTAAAACCTGGGTGTTTAGGATGTGGGGTTTTACAGACTGTAAGGAGTCTAAGAAACATGACTCTATTTTTGAGAATAGATTTATAACTTGTGGCAGAGGTAAGATTTCACCAACACTGAGAACTGCATATTCCCAGAACTTTGGGCAAATTTCATGTCTTTCTTTCTGTTTGTGCTAAGGAAAAGCTCCGTGAGTTATTCTCTGCATGTATATAGTTGCTGGAGTGAAGCACTGCTTTTGATATGTCTTGGTTAGTCCTTACAGAGATATTCAGTCTACAAAGTAAGAGACTCCCAATGAATCTTGTGTGAGTGTTGGCTTGAGGCAACACTTCCTGGGGCTGTGATTTGTATAAATTGCGTTCCTGTTGTTTTTCTGCTGTGTGGCTTGAGGGGGATCTCCTCACTGTGTTGAGAGTGAATGTTAGATAACACAATCTGAACCATTCATATGGACTTGGGAGCAGCAGTCTTTGTTTAATCAGGTCGTGGTCTCTTCTGAAGGATTTGTGACTTCCATCGTGGGCCAGAGGAGAGGGATTGTTCCTATTCTGGAGCTTCAGTCACCACAGTGGAAAGTGGGGGGTGTGAGAAAAGCAGATATTCTTGTGGGAACTTCTTCATTACATTTATTTTGGTAGTAAATCACAGTGTATGACTGGACACAATATTTAAAAAAAACCCAACAAACAAAGAAAACCAAAGCCAAGGAATTAGAGCCTGAAAATGTATTTATCCTTCAAAAGAGAAAGTGTATTGAAAATGTCAGCAGCTTAGCCTTCCAAGTTAAATGGTGAAACATCCCAGTTTATCACTTTGATAACTTTGATCATGCTGTGGACATCTTTCTTGCTTTGAAATGTATTGTAAAATTCCTCTTGTACCTACTGTTCATCTGATTGATATTTTTCTTGTGAGGAACTTGTGTGAAGACTTGCAATTTTCACACTTTTTCTTGTGAAGCCTGTATCTTCATTTTGTTCTCTCGGGTTTGCTTTGTTACCTGAGTGTACTCATCTGCTTCTTGTTCTTTAAGAGCTTCTGGTGTAAGGTTATCTGGTCCCTCCAGATTTGAACCAAACTGTGCAGTTGTTTTGATGTTGGCCAGTAGCTGTAGTAGCTATTGAGCAATTGCATTGTGAAACCTGTAGAGACTTGCAGGCTTGGTTAATCTGTTTTAAGGGCAGGAGAACACAATCCCAAGATGAATGGGCTGCCTGGATGAGAGCCACCAGGAGTGAAGTCAGCAGGGCTGAGCAATAACTGGGGAAAGGTGATTCTGGCACCGGAGATCACACCACCAACCCACTGAGCACCTACTCAAACAGACCCTGACTCCACTGGAGGGAAGAGCTGCACTTGTGGACTAATTAGCAGGAGTCGTGAGACAGATAACTAGTGAATAGGGGCTTGAGTACTAAGTAGAGAAAAAGCTATGTAATTTGTAAACAAGGAACACGGATGCGTTTGTTAAAATGTATAACTAGGGTAAAGTTTTGCTGACTTTGTGGGGTCACACCTAGATCCCTACTTTGTGCAAACTAGAGTGAAGAAATAAAATATCTCAGTGTGTGAATTGACACTGCACACTGGGTAATGAGCCAGCTTCAGGGACAACAGTTATCCCAACCAAGCCCGTCAAATAGAGAAAAAATATTAAAGAAAGATGGCAAAGACAACATAAATCAGGCTTGCCAGATTTTGGACCTGGCCACCCAGTATTTTTTGAAAAATGAATATAGGATAATGGGTAAGTTTTACTGTGGCACTACATGAACTCAAATTCATCTAAAAATAAAGGAGAATATTTTTCTGTATGTATAGCTTCTCCTGGAGAAAAAATACAGAAGCACCTTTACTGTTAAATGTGTGGGATTGTTATGTTAGATATTTTTGTTCTGCTCTGACGAATACATGACTAGGATACAGTACAAACCACACTGAATGTATGGCAGCAGACCATCTATTTTTGTTTTGTTTTCTAAGAAACAAACAAACCAGAACTCTTCATGCATTAGCATTTCAAATTTCCCAGAAATTGGCGAACTGATTTGAGGCTGTGTTTTGTAGTAGAAACCAGCACATGAAACCATTCTGGTGAATCCCTTTGATTGGGATGGAAAGCAGAGTCTGCCTCCCAGTGGAAGGACTTAGGAGCATTGACTTAAAGTGGAAAACGAGTGGAAAATGATTGCAGAAATTTGGAGAGTGGTGACCTGGCAGTGATAACAAGACTGTCCATCACTTCTTCAGTAGCCAAAGGTTCCTGGTGAAGCTTCTGCTTACTTTTATGCAGACCTTTTTCATACTGTATGTGCAATGGTGTTGATGTTCTTGTTTAAGTACTCTTCCATGTTTAATTTGTATCTGTGATTTAAAAGTCTAGCGGTGTGCTGGGAAAATTGGTGGTTTTGTCTCTGTCTAACAGTGCATTGGCAGATTCCAAAGTTCCTGTGAGGTCTTCTCCAGCAGGAACGTACTTTATCCATTAATTTATTCTTTCCCTCTATCACAAACATGAAAACATTTAATTTAGTTTGGCATTAAATGCATCTCTTAATGCTCCAAGAACTGCCTTTTGTGAAAAAGAACGGAAGCAATGTATTGACAGTATCTGGTAAAGTGCCTGAAACAAGTAAGTTACTTCTTTGCTATGAAGCCTAGTATGTAGTGTGAGGAGAAGGAGATGAAACATGGAGCAGCACTGGATTGTGTTCTGGCATAGCCATTACTTTGTTACATGATTTTCAGTAAATGTTTTTAGCACCCTGCCTTCTTCTTGGGAAGTTCTTTCAGGTTTCCTGGTAAAGTTGTAAGCTTCGACCTATGTTTTATTGTTCTTATTAATAAAGATGTATTTGTCAATCCATTAATTAAACTGCATTGGGTAAGTTAAAAAAAACCCCTTATTTAAGGAAATTAGGTTTTAAAATGTTTTGAATAGAAAAAAATTCGAAGATGCTGTATTGCAATGGGGTTTGCATTTTCATTTGATTTTATTGGAAGGGTATTTGTGCTGTGGGTGAAGGTAGCTGCAGGAGTACCCGTTTAAATGTTGCTCCTGGAGCTCATTAGTGCTGAACTCACTTTGATTCAGTTTTATTTTTCATCTGGAACAAAGGTTAAACTTAAGTTTGTAGCCCTTGCAGCCAGACTGTGCATTGAAGTCCCGTAGTTTTTTTTGAGGGGGAAATAAATCTGTTTGTCTGCTTTGTGATGTCACTTTAGCTTTCAGTTTCTCATAAATATCACTTTGGTTAGAAAGCAGAGGCTAGATGTGTGAACCCGAGCCCTCACTGTCCTGCAGTGTGCAGTGATATTTCAGACAAGGGATGTTGGGTGTATGCAGAAGAAGTTGATGTAAATAGAAGTTTTTAACACCCACTTACTTTTACCTTTTTAGAATAACTGGTTATAGCAAGGATCCATTTAAGAGAAAGCACGGTTCTGTGCCCTCAAGAAACATCAGTTCCTTCTATCTAGTTTAGTTCTGTGCTACCCTTTTGTCTGCACTCAATAGATGGGATTTTTTTCCCCATTGATGTAGATGAGCCTACTAAGAGGAAAATGAATCTTTTCTAGATAATAAAACTTATTCCTTTGCATCAAAATTTAGTTAATATCGTAGAGAGTGTCTCCCTAGGGTAAGAGGACTTATTTGGTTCATGTAATTCCTACAGTCATAGTGTCTTGGTGTTTAACAAGTACATAATAATTTATGTGTGCTAATACCAGGCTTTCTGGGTGCCTCCTAAGAAAATAGGAGTATCATGTTACAAATGTAGCGTTGACAGGTGAAGGACATAAATCAAACCCCTTTGTTTTACAGGAATGTTTATTAGCCTACACCCAAAGGTGAAAGGTATTTAAGCTTGTAGCACTTGAAACCCCTAGGGGCGAGCTCCAGAAAAAGTAAGTAGTGAGATCATTAGTGGGAGAGCAGCAGGTTAATCCTGCAGCTCTGTCCTGATCCCGCCGTGGGCTGGCACACCCGAGTCCCCAGGCGTCCTGCTGTGGGGCTGTGCTGAGCTCGGTTCTTCTGCAGCCCAAAGGGGGTTCAATTTGCGGCAGGGCTGCCAGGCTCCTTCCCTCTCCTCCTCCAGCTTTGCCGTGTCAGTAACTCCTGTCTATTCATGGTTACTCAGTTTGAGATAGCAGAGGCATAACATCTTTTGTAGTGCTAATTTTCTGTTGGTTTAGGTGCCTGCAGTGACTCACGGGAGGCTCAAATAAGTGCCAGCGTTGACACAAGGGAAAATCCACCGTTCTGCCCTGAGAAGGAGAGGGTTTAAACTGGATCAGCAAGCTAATCTGACTCATTCCTAGCCACACGGGCACTTGTGTGTTGGTACAATGGAGGGAAAGAGCTGAATTACATTTTGGAGATAAACAGTCTGTTTTTATTAGCAGCCCAGCCTTAAAGCTGCTTGAGCCAAACTGCAATCACACCCTCAGGCCGTGCAGTTCATGAGCAACCTTCGCTGCCCCCGCGGTCTGTGAAACTCCTACCTTGGAAACTGGTTTGTTCCAGGTCATGATGCCTCTTTCCCGAGGGTCTGTGTGTGCCCTCGTGTGCTTTTCGGAAACACACTCGTGCAGAGGAGCTCCTGGGTGTCTGTCAGCACTGGAGCTGGGCTGTGGATTTACTTGTGCTGGAGCCTTGCATGGGTCGAGTTGTGGGAGTAGGAGTGGGAGTGCTGGGGTGGCTCTGGCCATCTGCCAGCGTTGTGTTCCCTGGCAGAGTGATGGGAAACATTTAAGAGCCTGAGGATTGCCCCAGGGTTGTGTGAGGTGTAGGTCACAGCTTCAGGCTAGCAGATGATCCGAATAAGGGAGCTCAGAGTTACCTTACATGTGCTGTTGGAGAGTGTTTATTCTCTCCATGGCCGGAAGATCTCCCTCCTTGTGAGAGAAGAGCCACAATCAGTAGCAGTTTTGGTCTCCCTCCATCCCTCTTTCTGTGTAAGCCAACCACAGTTTTCAGTGTGTGGAACAGCAGTGGGGGCAAAGTCCAGGGAGAGACAAGTTGTCTCTTGTTCATGACTGGGAGTGAGACATCAAGGACTGGAGTTCGTGTGGGAATTAATTTCATTCTTGTCTGCTTGGCTTGAAAAAGTTTCAGAAAAACCTTTGGCTGAGTGTGCCCCTGTGTTACAGCCATGCAATCCTCTCGATCTTTCTGTAGCAGAGAGTGCTTAATAACTGTGACAAACCCTGTGTGATCACATAGAGCTGCTGAGGAAGGTCCCACTGGGTTTGTCTCCAGTGGGTGGTGGTCACTGGAGGATTGGTGTGCCAGGCATTGCTTTTGCTCCCTGTTGGAAGGAGATGTCCTTTGGGACAGAGCCGTGGACCTGTTCCCAGCTTGACTCCAGAGAGGCACTCCTGTTTGGGACAGGGTTTCAGGTCTGCCAGGTGAAGGGTTTTGTGGATGTTTGAGAGGTGCGTGGAGCATCTCCCTTGCACTAGAAGAGATGCTGAGACCCAGGCAGCAGCCTGGAAAAGGGTGACTTGAAGGGGTGGGAGGCTGGAAAATCAGCAAGCAGGGGACAGTGCTTTTGTGGAAAGCACAGGGCCTGTGCAGGAGGGGACTGCCGGGATGGCCTGGAGGGCGCTGGGCCCTAGGGAGCAACACAGGTCCTGCAAGCAGTGCCAGGGCAGCAGCACTCTGGGGATGGAGCTGCTGGGAGGAGAGGCTTGGGAAGGCAGTGAAGGGTGAGCTGGGGAGCTGGGGTGTGTCCTTGTGCCCACTCTGCTGTCGCTTCAAATTCAGGAGGACGTGGCTCTTTTCCAGGGATACAAGGCCATTTTCACCATTCAGTAAGGCTTGCTGGGATTTTTGTCCTCTCCATTTCAAGAAATATTTGAAGACATATTTGTGCTGTACCTGTGACAAACATGTGTTTTCAAATATAAGTGGGTCTTAAACCCATATTACAAAAGACACCTTCCACCTAGGTGGGTACGTGTTTAGGATTCTTCTCTGCACTGTTCATCACCTCAGGCTCTCCTTGCTTCATAGTACAGTGAGTTTCCTTGTGAAGGAAGGAAGGCTGTTGCTTCTGTGTACATTTGGTTTTCTTCTGTTTTTATATAGATGAATACATAAGTATTTATAAATGAGTAATAGGGATTTCTTTCTTTTAGGTATCTTCTTCTCGTTAAAAAAAAGGTTCATTTGTTGAGTGCTTGCAAATACTGACAGCTCTTGAGTGAATTCCAGATGTAAAAACCTACCTCTTCAGGTTTTTAGTGTTACTTTTGAAGTCTAGATGTAAACTGAGGCTAATTTTTGTTACACTTAGAAGTCTGTATTATGGGCTTTGTTATATTGTCTTGAGTACTCCTATTGGTACATAATGAAGAGATTGGGCAGTACGTGAAGATATGCAGTTGTCCTGTCCATTAAAGCCTACCCTGTGAATAAACTTTTTATCCTTTCTGCAAATGTTAACAAATCAGTTTCTTTTTGCAAGATTTGCTGATAAGAGAAGTTTAATGTGTTCCTACAACTATAAATTGTTGTCCCAAATGTTTTTTGCAAGAGTATCTTGGACTCTCTGGGTTTGACTTTGGTTCTGCTTGATTAGTATGTGTGAAGTCATGGAAGTCAAGAAATGGGGCAATGATCACCCTGGGTGTTCACCTCAAGCAGCAAATAGTTAATGCCCTGGAACTGGAAAAGTTTACCTGTAAGAACCTAATACCTGTGTAAATAGTAATGTTTGCAGAAAGGTAGCAGGTAAAAAGTGTTCACATTTGTGTATTTTAAATGTGGTTTGTTGGCACGGGTTTTTAAGACTTCTTTCTATGAAGGGCAATAAATAAAAGAGCAAAATCAATAAATGCAATGATTGCTATTTTATTAAGGTTTTTTTGTGAAGTGTTGAGGAATATTTATTACTTGGGCTGAAATGTATTCTCAGTGTAGGTGGATATGCAAAGATAGGTATATTTTTTCTACCCCAAGCAGCAGAACCAGTGTACACTGAAAGCCACTGGGGAGTTAGAACTTGTCAGGGAGACAAATACCATGAGCTCCTGAAGTTTAACTAAAGCTGTTCCAGCCACCTGGATTGTATGGGACTCAAGTCCAAGCTGTGGCTCTGCTGTGTGTTACAGTTGGCTTTATTTTAACTTGGGAACAGTGGGCCCAGACTCTCTGAGGTGACACAGTACAGTATCAGATGAGAAGGAGGCTTTATTTATTTATTACAGAATAAGAGTGAAACAATGGAGGATATGTTTTATAATTGCCATGTTTAATGGGGTTTTTCCATTTTTAGATTTCACACAGTTGCCTGTGACAGCTCCTGTTGAATAAACTGGGACTGGAACATCTTATATCAGCTCTTGTACCTGTACCTGCCACGATGAGAAGTTGCATAAGGTTTTTGTTTTTCTTGTTAATTCATGCTTTTATTCTAATGTAATTGTTAGAGGCAGGTCAATTAGTAAACACATTCCTTTAAAGATTTTTTTCTGATGTAAGAAAAGTTTTCTTCTAAAACTACAGGCTATAACAGTATTAGTATAAGTAGTATATCAGGCCAAATCAGTGATTATGTCTTAAGCAGGATCAGTCCTGAAAAGTGCCGGTTTACTTCTCCAGCCTCCTGAATGGGTGTGCTGGTTGCTGCTTCTTTTTGCTGTTGAAAAAAGTGTAAATTTTAACTTGTGGTCTTGCTCTTTCCCATTGGGTGACTACCAGACCAAACAAAATTACACATAACTGAACAGCTCTTAGGTAATTGCAGAAAGAACCCTTTGCTTGCATAGATCTTCTCTAAGTTGTACTCTTGTGTAAATTAGCAGCTCTTTCATCCAGGACTTAACCTCCCAACCTTTCCTGCATCACTAGTCAGGGTTTGAGCATTGATTCCTCAAAAACCCCCAGAGGATTATGTGAAACCAGGAAGGATGCATGTTCTGTAAGAACCTGAGTGTTTACAGCTAACCTGCAGACCAAACCACTGAGTTAGAATATTACTCCATGTCATGTGGTTTTATTTGTCCGTGATTAAGCAGGAGCTACCTAAGAATAAAATTCTGGTGTTGAAAAGGCAGTGGACTTTCTCACTGTGTCATAGTCTAATACTTGCAAAAACTGCTTAGGATCATGTCTTCTGCTTTCCATTCCATGCCCCAAAATCATGGGTTTGCTTACATCCTTTTTTATGGTCAGAAGCAGTCATATACTTCCAAAATTAATAAAGTGACAGCAAATTGTACTTCAGTTAAATTTTAGAACCCTGTATAGTATTTCACTAAATCTTTCAGAGTTTTGTTGTTGTTGGGTACTTTTTTTTTTAAAGGCAGACTATTAAACAGCAAACAGTGCTTCCCTTTTAAGCCTTTCAAGTCTGATATAACCTTGAAAATTTCACTAAAACTTTTTCAGATTAGTTCTGCAAATTGATTATTAATAATGTATTTCCATTTTGAGTTTTTGAAGTACCATACATTAAAGGTTTGAAATAGCAATTGTTACAGAGGAAAATGCATCAACAAGCATTGTATCTTAATGAAAACAGTCTTACTCTTTTACATTTTCATTAAAAGTTTT
Source organism: Climacteris rufus (assembly GCA_013398175.1). Classification (NCBI taxonomy): domain Eukaryota; kingdom Metazoa; phylum Chordata; class Aves; order Passeriformes; family Climacteridae; genus Climacteris; species Climacteris rufus. Next base: position 4,069,248 of record VZRZ01004549.1, read on the forward strand.
TTTTTCCTGGAGGTTAAATGACCTTTTATATAAAAAGCCCCAAAAGCCAACAGAAAGTGTACTGTTGTGTTCAGCTGCATTAGTTTTGCTTGTTGTAAAATATAATTGTCTTAGAGCTAGCACTCAAGTTAGGGTAGAGTTTTACTTCTACATTGTCAGTAAAATGAATTTTTTATCGAATACTTAGTGATCCATTTAGCTGACTTCAGTGTTCTGCTGGGAATGGCAATGGTAAATCTGTTGGGGATGAGGGCATTTTAAACTGCATCTCCTTTGCTTACCTGGTATTTTTCTCTTCAACAACATAGCAAAGAAATAAAGAAAATGATGAGTTAAAATGCAACTTCTGTTCTTCAGTTACACAAGGAAAGAGGGGGGAGCCTTTATATTGCCACCAAGGAACTTCCTTTGTGTCATGGCTCAGCTCTCCTTGGAACCATCACCCTACAGAGATACTGGAGCTTATCCTTCTGATGAGACTACTGGAATATATTTTTCTTTCTTGTTCAAAAAGGCACTGCACTTTCCCAACTTCTAATTACAATTAGTTACAAGCAATAGATGCTCTGTATATATCACAGTCTGAAATCCATTGCCAAATTGTTAAGATACTGGCACAGGAGCTCTCTCTCTTACTAAAGTTTGCTATCTCCTAATTTTGAGATCTGCAGGGAATCAGATCTGAGGATTTTGAAGGAAAAAAAAGTGGAGTCTTGCTTGGCCTCTAAGAGAAGAAACTGCATTTGCAAAAGATACTTTTTAATTTAAAAAAATTACATTTTAAGGGGGAAAAAAGTCTTACTAATTTTTACAATAAACTGTTTGCAATATATGCCTTGTAATAGCCTCACTTTTGTGAGGTCGTAACTGAAATAATTAGCAATTTACTCAGTGTAAGAGATGTACATCAGAGCAGAGTTGTAGAGCTGGATGCTTGCTCTTCTGTGCCAGGGAACATTCCAAAGCATTTCCCTTTAGTCTCTCCTGTTGGAGTGTTCCTTAGACCCTTGGTTGCAATGCAGCCTTTTATGAAATGGTGGGTATAGCACAATTTATGCAATTCAAAGCCAAAATTTCCACATTTGGGGAGCATGTGCAAGGCTTTAGGTGAGCCAGAAGAGTGAGCTTGACATGAGACCTTGGGATGGTTATTTTAGAAATGGTAGAAAAGGTTCCTCTCTCCTGAGGTAGAGATAAAGCTGTTGGGATAACTGCAAAATCAAATGGCAGGCTGCTGTTTTGGAAGGGCTCAGTGCCTCTCACCAAGGAAAATTACAAAACCTAGGGAGAATATTTTAAACAGGCTTGACTGTCAGACAGGAAATTTCTTTGGAGAACAGTTTGCCTAAAGGTATTAAATGAGTTGTTTTAATTTTTGTTTGTAACAGTGTTTGGTTAAATTCTGTTTCTACTTTGTAGGCAGAGAGTGCTCCAGCTTTATAAGGAGTAAAAAGATGTTCACTTCCTGAACTGGGCCAGGCAAAATTATAGTGCAACATATAACTTCTTGAAAAATGAGTAAACTCTTCCTGTGTGAACTCTGAATTCAGCTTTAAAACATCTTGTTCTCTGCTGCTTCAACAACAGCGTAATTTTTCTGGCCTGCAGTATCTGATTGGCTGGCTCATGATTATTTTCATTAAGTATCCTTTGGTGACAGCCTAAGAACATAAGTCTCTTCAAACGATTACTGAATTTGCCCTTTAGCCTATTTAAGGTTGTTTTTTATTTGTCATTGCTTTTTGCTTTTGATCTGAAAATTAAAATATATACACTTCCATTTTATTTTTTTTATATTTTAAGACCCTTTATCCCAACTGCTGATAGTAGTAGTCCCTACTGTGAGGAGCTCCTGTGGTTTATTTGACTGTGTGTCTCTGGATGCTTTGCAGAAGGGAATTTGTTGTTGGCTCCTTCAAACTGCCTGTAATGATGCAGTGTTAACAATGAAGTTACAGCAGCTTGTTAGGGAAGAAGATAATGGTGAAATATTTTTGCTTGGAGTTTTAAGAAATTGTATGTTTTAGGGAAAGATGAAATTAACCTCATCCTACAAATGGAGGATGATGGATTGTGCTGTTCCCAAAAAGATCTACAGATCTAGGATTAATGAAGCAAGGTTTCTTTCCATTGCTACTGAAGGATCTTATATGATTTAAACATTACTTTTTCAACTCACATTTTCTTTTATTAGGTTTTTCAGAGAGTTAATGGAGAAAAGTCAATGAGCATAAGACATCAGCACAGAATAATTTATCTTATGAATGGAAATTTACTGAATTTAGAATTGTCAAAAGCTGTGCATCTTATGTATACATCATTATTAGTTACTTGATTTATGGTATTGCTTTTAATGAGTTGTACCAATACGCTTGAAAAAAAATGAGTGAAGTGCATTTGCAGCTTATGTACAAAGCAGTGATTTTAATAGCTAGTGGCTCATTCACTGTTGCAGAAATTCATCTTCAGCCATTATGGCAAATGTCCCTGATTTCCATAAGGATTTCAATTACTTTGTTGATTTATATTTTCAATCTTTCCGACAGATGGCATAATTTCTTGACTCAACAGTAGAATACATTAGAAAGTTGCATCATCATTGTGGTCATTTGGTATGATAAATTATGCTTTTAAAAAAGACAAAGTGAGTATCCTGGTATCATTAGGGACCCTGGAAAAAGTTTCTCTTCACAGTGCTGTTATTAAGAATTTGGGGATATTTCTAAACTTATTTCTGGGTATTTACCAACTATGAGTTAACTCATTGTCATGTTTATTGATATAACAAATGGGCCCGTTGCAAACTGGTTCTTAGACTGAAATAATAGGACTGATAGAAGTCCTTAGGACTTAAAGAACCAGCAAAGTTCTGTTACATGCAGGGCTTTCCTTCCCTTCCATGGGTGTCCCAGTGTGTCCAGTGCTTGGAAAGCATTTCAGCATCCTGGATATGGACAGGGTTCTCATGCACAGAGGGGTGACATTGCTTGTGTTCTTAGGGCTGATGATTTGCAGTCAGAGGTCACACAGATTGCTAATGAAGATGCACATCTAGGTGCTCTAATGTTGTTGAAGAGGATCTTTTAAATTGTGTAATTGCAAAACATTTGCAGATAAATGCATGCTATGCACATGTCATTGTACTGCAGTCTGCTAAAGGGGAATGGAACAGTTGTACCTCAATGTATCAGTGTCTTATTTGTGTATGGGGTTCAGACTTCTAGCTTAAAATCTCTGTTGAAATACCTGTTGGCATATGGATTGTGTTATTATGTTTGAAAATACTCCCCTGCCATCAATAATAGTTTACTCCTAACCTTTTCTTTTCTCCTTTCAGATCTTTTTGGATGCCTGTCTAGTTGATCCATGTTTCTGAACTCTGTCTTGTAACATTCTCAAGCAGCCAAGATGAAGTTGAAGCATAACATCAACCCTGTTCTTCTACAGTTTATAAACTTTATAATCCTGGTGTACTCCCTTGTAACATACATTCCATGGTACATACTTTCAGGATCAAAGCAGGCTATAGCAAAAGCCAAGCAGGTTAAAGCCAGACCTGTGAATAACAAGCCTGGAGGTGCATACAGATCTGTTAACAGTCTACATTGCTTAGCTTCAGTTTTATATCCTGGGTGTGATACACTCGACAAAGTTTTTAAATATGCTAAAACTAAATATAAGGACAAAAAACTCTTGGGAACACGTGAAATCCTAAAAGAGGAAGATGAAATCCAGCCATCAGGAAAAGTCTTTAAAAAGGTAGGTCTTTTTGCAGTCTGCCTTCAAGAATTTTTTTTCAAAGTATGTTTACTTTCTTATGCAGCTCTTCTAGTCCAGTAAAGCAAATCTGGGGAAAAAATAAGTTTCTCTACTCAGATTAGGTAGCTGTGAAGAGTTAAATTATCTAACTTTTAGTCTTTCGTTACTTACTACTTGGCACTTAGAACAAATCTAAGCCTTTTTACATTCTTGAATAGATACCCTTTTTCTAGTTTCAGCCAAAGAAAAAGCACAAATATGTTTTAAATATTTGGTTTTAATCTTCATCTGGTGATGTAAGTGGCTTTAAAGGTTTCTTTTTAAGTGAATTGAAAAAAGTCTCCCTTTGTTATTCTGAACTGTAATCAGATAAATACAGAGAAATTACTAGATGCCAGTACTCAGATGTGCCTTTCCAGCAGATTTAGCTGTAAGGACTTGCTGTTCTGCCCTGTGAATTCAGGACTTGAAGGAATTTTTTGTTTGGAAAAGGATTGCACAGATTTTACTGGAAGAGTCTTTTTTTTTCCTTTGAGTCTCCTTTAAGGTGAACTACTCTGCTAATCTGTAATCTTGGTGTGTGTGGGAGATGTGATTTCAGTATAAACTCTGTTGTTTCAAGGGACTGACTTTTTATAGTGCATAATGTGCAACCCTTTAGTGTCATTTGCTGGTTATATGTTTAGACATATGGAAAAACTCACTTCACCTGAAGAAGCAGGGCAGGACACTGTACCAGAATATGTCTGTTAGTGCATCTGTGTGTGTTAAAGGTCTGTATTTCTATTTTAGAAGTTGTTAAATCCATGATATAAAGACAGTTTTTACTTGAGATTAGTTTCCCTGCAGATGAAAAAAAATTTCTCTTCATACTGCTAGTTTTAATTCTGATAAAGGAGTATGTTTAAAATAGAATTTGGTTGATATCACAATATATGGCAAAGTTTAGTTCTGTTAAAATCTTTGTACAAGCTTCAATTGTTACAGTGAAGCTTCCTCTTAGCTATGGAGTTGGTCTCTCAGAACGAAGGAAATGCTGGGGTGAGGGTTACATGTAATCTTTCTTGATGCACATTCTGCTGCCTCATTACTCTATAAAGAAAAATAAAGTTCATGTTGTACAAAGAAAGGCTTCTGAGCACAAATCAGAATTTTGGCTGCCTGTGATATGTGCCCTGTTTTTTAATCATAATTTCTAATATAAGTCTTAAGAGCTTAGGAGTTTTAGCCTTTTCCATTATGCAAGCAATGCATTGTGAATATTGGAAAGCTGAAGAATGTTTGTGTTGATCTACTTAAATTACTTGTTTCTAAGTATTTAGACTTAGAAATGACCCAAGTTAGGTAATTTTGTCTAAGCTTGACACAAGGGTTCATTATGGGCGATTGCCATACTTGCCCTGCTGTTACTTTGTTCCAAGTTGTAGCATTATCACACCAGCCTACACAGGATGCCCTGTTCATTCTAAATGTCAGGTTCTTTTCCTTTCGTTCTCCCTTTTAGACTGCACCTTTTTATTGCCTGGGTCCCTTTAGCAAAGGCAGCTTGTTGAGGTTTGGTGCAGTTCTTCAAAAAGGTGCAGGACAAGTTTAATTCTTAGGTATAATGTATACAATTTTTATACCTTACAGGAGCTACAAAATATGTATATATATCTATACATAATATATATGTATCTTTAAAAAGTAAAATACTTAACTTTTGATTTTTGGGAGAACTAAGTGTGCTCCCACCTGTAGCTAAAATTATTTAAAGCTTACTAACATCTTTAAGATCAGATACTTCATTAATTTATTCTGAGAACAATGATATCCCAGATAATCTGTAATTTCTTGAATTTTTATGATACTGTATTGGTGCAAAAATACTTATTTATTCCTGTGCAGCTACCAAAGTATCAGAAATTCATGGATGTAAATAAAATGCTTGCTTATGCACTTTGTTGCATTTCATAATATTTAATAGTTAGTTTTTGTTTCCTTCTGTAGTGTATTTCTCCAGTTTCCTTCTCCAGTCTCATACACTGGAGAGCATATTTCATACCAATTTCATGAAATATGTATTTAAGTAATGATAAAATAATGTTGAAAATACCTCTGAGATTAAGATGTAATTAATTAGAAAAACGATTTAGTTTAAGCAGATCTTAAATTTTGTGATGCCCAAAAGCTGAGCTTTATTCTGCTGGCTGATTATTTTATGTCATCTTAGTTATAGGTTGTATCATCAGGTGCTTGCTTTTATCTATGTTGGTATGTGGATTTTGCTTTGTGTGTGTGTTCTTCTCTTGGTTTATTTTTTTGAGGGAGATGTCTGTTTGTTTTGGGAGTTGTTTGTTTGTCTTGTTCTTTTTTAAAAAGGGCTTGTAGCCAAGAACAGAATTAATGTGAGCATAATAAATAAGACATAGTGGGGAGAAGAAAACACAGCTTTGTTAGGGGCAGGTGGTGCATCTAAAGCCTGAGATACTTACGTGCCACAGCAATCCCATGAGCAAACACTTGAGAATTCAGAATATTACCCATTATTGCTGATACTGGAACTTAATGTGAAGGTAGATGAAGGTTCCTGTCATGCCAAGTCATTGAGCAGTAAAAGAGTCACTTGGAATGTTGAAAACCATAGCTTGCCGTGTAAAGGATATTTTAGGGTGCGTTTTTTCAGAATGTTCAGCTGCAATCCATGTTTTCATGTGAAAAAGGCCCAAAGTGGACATTTGAAATAACCTCCTTTGTATTATTTTTAATGTACTTCTATAAGAAAATGTGTTTAATTCATGATCACTGGTTTCCAAATCGTAGTCAAGGTTCTTTGAGCCTTGTAAGGTACTTTTGGGAAGACCTTCAAAGGTGAGGGAGGTCAGGTGCTTTAATGATTCTACATGTGCCTGCAGCTTTAGGGAGAACATACAATGACACCTTCACACCCAAAATTTTAACATGTCCCTAAAATCTAGGGAAAAGAAATGTTAGCCGTGTGTTAATTTCTGTCGTTTTCTGGGTTTCCAAACATTGCTACAGCGCTGCTACACGCAGGAGCTGGTGCTGTGGTGTGTGCAGGCAGGCTGCAGTGTGGAATGCGCGGCACGGGAGGGCAGCCTTTTCCCGTGGAATGCCGCAGAGATCCCGGAGCTGCCGGCCCTGCCGCCCGCTCTTCGCTGGGCTGTGTGCGGCTCCTCAGGCGCTGCTCAGTCCGCTCGGCTGCTTGGGCCCTTTTGCCAGCTCTTGCGCAGTCACTGTCTTTCCAGGGATAATTAATTAGCAAGCAGAAGTAACCGCTGAAAGTTGTAATGTTAAATGTGCGCCAACATCTAAAGGATTGTGGCACCTAATGGCAGACTTGAACAGCTGTTTACAGCAGAAACAGAATCACAGAATTGTTAGGCTTGGAAGGGACCTCTGGAGATCATCCAGTCCAGGCAGGGTCCCCTGGAGCGGGTGACACAGGGACGTGTCCAGGTGGGTTTGGATATCTCCAGAGGGGGAAATCCCTGCCTTCCCTAGGTAGCTGTTCCAGTGTTATCAGCCTCAATGTAAAGAAATTCTTCCTCATGTTGAAGTGGAACTTCCTTGTGTTTTAGTTTATGGTCACTGCTTCTTGTCCCATCACTGGGCACAGTGAAAAGAGCCTGGCACCATCCTCTTGGCACCCCTATGAGATATTTATGTGCATGAATGAGATCCCCTCTCAGTCTGCTCTCCTCCAGACTGAACAGGCCCAGCTCCCACAGTCTGTTCTCACAAGAGATGCTCCAGACCCCTCATAATCCTTGTGGCCTCCACTGGACCCTGTCCAGTAGCTCCCTGTCTTTCTTGTACTGTGCATTGGAAAATGTTAGCAAAACTACAGAGGGAAAGGCCAAGAAGAGAGATGGATTTGGAGACGTGCTCCAACATAAGGAAGCAGGAGAGAAACCATAACCTGCTCCCTGCCCTGCAAAGCAAGCATGTAGGGAAATGCAGGAGATAGAAACAGTGTGGGAATATGTATATATTAATATCTATTATTCATTAATGTGTATATACTATAAATAATATGTCATAGGAAGGGAATAGAAAAGAAAGACTGTGCTTGGGGAGAAAAAATTTGGAATTTAAATATATGGAAGGCAGTATGAAAGTAAAATTCAAAATAACTGCATTGAAAGAGGTCTTACCTGTTCTCATGTCAGTGTTTTCCAGAAATGTATTTTTATATAAATAGCTATACCTAACAGCTGTACATCCTTCCTGTGGGTCTTTCCTTTTTAAGAAAGGAAAGCAACAATAAGGTCTTCTTTAACTAGGCATCAAACTTGTTTCAGTAAAGAGGATGAATTGCTTACAAGAATAAAAAAGGGGAAAAAAAGCAGAATCACAAGTGTTACTTGGAGAGATTAATTTTTGACCATTTAGTGATTTATTTTCCCCCCTTCAGTGAGTTACACCAGGAATGGTGGAAATTACTAAAACTTGTTATGGGTTGGCAAACTTACCAGAAACAGTAACAAGAATCTGCTTGTATTTCTTGGCCTAATTGTTTGTTAGCAGGTTTCCTGAGGCCACGCTGTAGGCAGAGTATAATGGGGGAAAGGGTGTTGCCCAATTCCCTGCTATAAATTATTTTCAGCTGATGAGCTTGTCAAAACTTTCCAAGTCTGCCAAAAATACTGCCTTTGGGGAAAAAATGTCCCAAATTGGAATTTAAATTCCAAATTACTGAAATTTGGATGGACAGGAAGAGGTGCAATGTTTTCTTTGGAAGCAGTAAGAATTTTCCACACCAGAAATATCTTGGTGGGTTGAAACAGAACGGGACTCCCAGGTCCCCCCTTCTCCTCGGGGGGTTCTGGCAGTGAGCACCAGCCAGGGGTGAGCCCCTGCCCCAAATGCTGCCTTCTCAACCTGATCTTTCTGCTCCAGAAAGGTTTTGGGGTTGAAACAGCCTGTTTGCCAGTGAAACAAAGCTTCTGTAAATAAACCAGGAGAACCTCAGCAGATATTTGTGTGAGAAATGCCTATCTGGTGGAATTGCTGTATATTGCTGTTGTTGGCAAGTGTTGCTTTTTGGGGTGGTTAAATGATATATTCCCATTAAAACATTTGTGATGTTTGAGCAGCTGCCCGTGTACCTGTTTGTCCTGCTAAACAAGTAGGCTAATGAGCAATGTGCAGTGAAGCTGTGGTAGGTACAGCTCAGTTACCTAATTGTAACTTGAGCAGCCTGGAAAAGTGTCTTGATAAAGGAAATCTACAGATTTTATTTTTCTGTTGGAGTTTGAGAGAAATATTAAAATACATTTTATTAAAGAAGGGGATGTGGAAATACAAACTCATTAGAAATGTAGTTACACGCCAAAAAGTTGTTATATTTAACAGCCACAGGTTTTTAATTTATTTCAAGTTGATCAATGAAATGTGGAAAAAAGAATGAAGGAGGAAGCAAAAGTTGGCTTTTCTAGCTTTTTCTGTGTTTGCTTACTTTTATTAGTCAAAGAATATGTGTGAAATATTTGATTTAAAACTTCTATTTTTCAAAATTGTCAGTGTGCTTATATAACTAGATGGGTAAAGCATAATAATTTAGAGTATGAATTTTCAATATAAAACATCTCATACAGCACCTAGATATGAAAATTTCTAGGATATTCTCAAAGAAATATCCTGTCAGTAAGAAAATAGTACTACAAGGTGCAAGTGCACACATGGAAATCTGTGATAGTGACCTGTAAATTCAAATCCAGTTCTGCTGTGCAACAGCTTTCTTGTATAGAAGAAAAGTGAGATTGCTTAATAGTTTCCACAGGACTTCTCAGAACTGAGATTTGCCGGTAATTTCCAATTCTGTCTTCTGTCCTGCTGTTGTTTAACAGTAAAAAAGGGCAAAATTATTACTACTCTTCGCCTTGACATTGGTTTCAGAACAAAGGGAAAGGGATTTCACAATTTCTGACTAAGAACCCATGGATATACTGCTTTCTGGATTCCAGTTTCCTTTTTTTCCAATGAACATCTAAGTATCATATTTGTGTAGGAAAATTGTAGCCCAGATATCTAAGAAAGCAAATACAGAGAATGTATTGTGCTAACTAGTGCTTTTCACCCTTTACATAAATCAAACCTTTTTGAAAAGTAAAGGGGTATGGGCTAGATAACAACACACAGCCTTTCAGAGGGCTGCTGAAGCTCAAAGAGGGGTGGGAATCATGAGCTTACCTCGTGAAAATAGAAACTGAGGTGGTAATATGCATGGACATATTGCAGTATTTGTGTTGGAACTTCCACAGGCCCTGTAGTTTTTGGCAAGAAAAAGTATCATTTTATCTTGAGTAAACTGTTGTTATAATTCAAGCACATGTTACTCAAACATCTGTAGATTCTTCATGTGGGTGAAGATGTAGTAGGATATGTTAAGGAGTTTCATTTTCTAAATTGATTTTACTGTTCTTATTAGGTCATCCTTGGCAAGTACACCTGGCTTTCTTATGAAGATGTATACATTAAAGCTGTTAATTTTGGAAATGGTTTAGCAGTACTGGGTCAGCAGCCAAAGACCAACATTGCTATCTTCTGTGAGACCAGGGCAGAGTGGATGATTGCAGCCCAGGCCTGCTTTATGTGCAACTACCAGCGTAAGTACCCTTCTTGCCTGAAATTTTTATGTCTTTTGATCTCACAATGCAATTTGAAAATTAAACTTTTTCTTACTTTGCTTTATGTACTGAGAAAGCTTCATATAGATTTAATATAGAAGATCAGAATTTACAAAGGTAGGTATAAGGTAGAAGGTGTGCACTTTGCAGCCATTTGCTTTAGTGAATAGAGAAACCTGTATCTGTTGGCAAGTTGAGTATGGTTTGGTAAGTAGAGTTTGCTCAATGAATTCATGAGAAGTTATTTTCTTTTCATCTCAAATCAGTACAGATTCCCAAGTTTCTTAAAACAAACAAAAATCACACACGAATTCATTGACTTAGTTTCAGGAGTTGACGTCAAACCTTCATTTGTGCTTGCAAGTTTTGTTTTATCTGGATATTTTGTCAGTTCTTCAGTTTTGATTTTGGTTAGGCCTGTTTTTCTTGCTCAGAAACATACTGAGTACTTACCTCAACGTGCTAAAGTTGTTTTAATGCCTGTTTCATCATCACTCCTTAACCTGCCCTTCACCTAATTGTAAGCTCAGCCTGTCTCAGTCCTGTGATGTTTTCAGAGGTCCACATCTCTGACCCTCTGGGCATGCCAGAAACTGCTGTTCCTCACAGGCTTTGGCCTCTTCCCTCCTGTGCCACATTTACCCTCCTTGAGTAAGAGATGGGCCACAAAACCCAGATGTGCAGAAATTCCTGATTTCCTAGCTACATACACTAAAGGTGTCTATCAGCTAGACTTTTTTCAGATTTTGGAAGCAAGTCTAACAAGAATATTTATATTTTAAATTATCCCTCTGCTCTGAGCACAAGTCTGTTTCAGTTTGAGAAACCCGATGTTGATGAGTATGTAGCAGTTTTCATTTTCATAAGCCTTTACTCATGTCTCTGCTTATTTTGTGTGTGCCCTTTGCTGTATTGTTCCCTCAATTTTAAGGATGCACTTGGTGAGAAGGTGCACTGCCCTGGCCCATAACATTTCGAACTCAGCCTGCTTGCCTTGTGTGAGAGCTGGCTCTGTGGACAAGGAGAGGGTGGGTGCTGTGTACTGGGACTGTGGCAATGCCTTTGGCATGGTCTCCTGGAGTTCCTGTATAGCCAAACTGTTCAGATAAAGGTGGATGAGATGGACCATGGGCTGCAAGGATTGTAATCCCTAAGACAGAGTTATTTGCCAGCCCTCAGTGAGTGTTACTGACTCCAGTGCTTTATTGAAGGCCTGGATGATGGGACAGAGTGCAAACAGGAGGTCACAGCTGGTGGCATGTGGGGGGCTGCAGCCTGTACACCCCAAGGGCTGAGGAGCCTGTCAGCTGGAAAAGTGGGTTGTCTGGGACCTCATGGAATTCAGTAAAAGCACTTACCATTTCCTCTGTGTGAGCTGGAATACCTCACACACTGCTATAGGCTGGGGCACAGCTGGACAGAGCAGCTTTGCAGGAAAGGACCTGACGGTTCTGGTGCCTTGAGCCACCCAGGATTTCACAGTGCCTTCTTGCACTGGAGGCCAGCAGCATCCTGGGTGCTGGTAGCATGAGTGTAGCAGGTGGGTGCAGGAAAGTGATCCTTTTCCTTTTGGACACTGGTGAAACCATATCTGGACTACTGGGTCTGCTCTGGGGCTTCCCATTAGGAAGAAAGGTGGTGACATCCTGGAGCAGGTCCAGTGGAGGGCTGCCAAGGTCCTAGGGGATGGGGGATGTGACATCTGAGGAGAGGCTGACAGGGGGGGTCTGTTCAGCGTTAGGATGAGTGAGTTCAGATCTTGTTGCTGTCTAAACTACCCAATGGGATCATGCAGAGGAGATGGAGCCAGACTCTGCTCACAAAGGTGTGTTTGGATACTACTGGAGGTGACAGTCACATGTTCAGTGGCAGGAAGATTTGATGAGATATTAGGGCAAATGTCTGCATTGTGAGGGTGGTTCAGTATCAGAACAGGAACCTAGAATGGTTGTGAAATCTCCATCCTTGGAGATCCATAGTAGCCAGACTGCCTAGGGCTCTGAGCACTGTGCTGGAATGGATGGTGTGTGCAGGTGATCTTTCCAAGTGCCTTCCAACCTAAATTTTGTGATGTTTTTGGCTCTTTCTTCAGTAATGCTGCTGACCTGCCTACCAGAGCAGAGACCTGGACAGACTTTTCTCAGATAAGATGCCTGTGTTGCTTTTATACTACATGTCTCTGTGCCAGCTCCCTTTTATCACTTTTGGGATCTGTCAGATTCCTAGTGGCTATCCTGGGAATAAAATGCAAAGGCTTGCATAATTTTTTTTTTCCTGTGGAAGTGAAGCCCATTTACAAATCCTAGGAAGATTTTGTAATTTGAAGGGGGAAGATATCTGAGGGCATGAATGTTGTGAGCAGAATGGTATGCATGTGTTTTTGGGTTTGTTGGATTAGTGCTTTAAATCCCCTTGCTGCGACGTGCCTCGGCACACACTCTGACGTGGTGTTCGGCATCTGAGCTGTGTCATCTTCTGTGAACTTGGCTGACTTGTGCTGGCAGATGAAGAGAGAGCTGTGCAGTGTTCATGGTCAGTTTGCAGAACAAATTGGAAAATTCAGATGTTGAAGTAGCGGTAGTGGCAAGACATTGCTAAATGGCTTATGTTAGCATTTTTCAGTGTGTAGGTTGCATATCAGCTACCTGCTGTGCTGGTGGTGTGACATTCTTTCCAGTTGTGAAATGTATTCAGTCTGATGGATGGGCCCAGAATTGATGTCAACAGAGCAGGTTCATCTGCTTCACATGTAGTGTTGGAGAGAATGCCTTTTGTACTACAGAATTAAAATGAAGGAGGTAATTTTTGTTGTGGATTACTTGCACAAACAAGTGATTTTATGGTTAGAAATACCTGCTTGATTTTAAATATGGCTTGTATGAAGATATCTAAATCTTGTATTTGCAGGAGGTGGAGAGGGATTGCTAATTCAAAAATGGAAAAAGTAGTACTAACATGAAAACAGATTTTCCTCCTCAGAACCTCTTCATCTATGTGAACAGCTCCTAACCAGGGTAGGCAGTTAAAACACAAGAGTGTATAACCAAATGGTGGAATAGGAGAGGTTAGGTTTCATTATTCAGTCATGTTTGAGCAGAAGTGGTTTTGTCAGAATTGATTTGGCTGCAGCCTTTAAAGGTGTATTTTGCTTTCTGTTTCTCATGTACGTTGAATGCTGAAATACTCAGTTTAACATTTTAGTTACCTCTAAATAAATTGCAAAAGTTCTATTTGTTTCTTTAGGGCAAGGCTTTGTTCTTTTATATGAGCTGGCAAATTTAGTAGTGTTGGGATTTTTCTTTTTAGTCACGACTTTGATCAGATAAGAAAGACTCACTTGTACTGTTGTATGCATAAAGGTCAGTACAAAACAATCCCTTCTCAGTATGTTTTCAAGAGAACAAGGAGAGGAAAAAAATTATCAAAACTTTCAGATTTGCCTGAAAAACATTTAGGTGCCAGAGTGGAGAAGCAAGAATTTCAGAGCTCAGAGTCATTGCTCAGTTTTATTCTCTCCGTGACATCAGTGCACCATCATATAAATGGTCTTTGTCTCTCTCTTTGGCTGTGTCATATAGCTCTGACTGTCTTAATGTACTTAGGTGCAGATGAGTAATTAAGTATATCCATGGCTGTTCCCAAGATAATACTTTGCCTTCTGGGCGGTGTTGTCAGCTCAGCTCTGCTTGTTGGCTTGGGGAAGCTGAATTTCTGCTACATGTTTACATAACAGGGGTCACTGCAGTAAGGAGAGAGAGCTCGTGGGAACTAGGAGAGGCACTCTTCTGGACTTTGCTCCCACCAAATTAAAGAAAACACAGTGCATGTGCATTTGCCCTGCAACAGTTCTGAACTATGATGGACTGTTTTAAGAAGAAAAAAATAAGTAGAGGTCAACTATTTACTTTTTTTGTGTAAGAAAACTGCTTTTGAGTACTTCCTTAGTATGCTGCACTGGGTTAGTAACTCCTTGGATTTAAAATATTAGAATAAAAATGTTAGAATACAACAGAACTTAATTTAATTTTTATCTTTGCTGCAGTGAGCATATTAGATTTACAGTCCTAATGTACAATGAGGTGTCTTGTTTTTCTAATTATGTTTTTTAAATATTCAGCTAAACAGAGACTACAGTACAGAAGAGACTTAGATACCTGATGTGACAAAGCTCCCAGCAAAGGTGTTGTAATTATTGATTGTGTTGATTGGCCTCAGAGCTTTGAGAGTGTCCCTGTTTAGCATTCCGCTTGTAAAATAAGAAATGATTACTTTTTTGAGACCAAAACTACTCTTCCTTTTTGAGCTGCCTTTTTCTTCCCCAGTCTCTTCAGGTCTGTTGTCATTCAGTTTCCATAAAAATGGCAGGAAATTATATTTCATTTTAAAGGTGTTAATATGAAATAATTGTTCAACACATTATTGCTGATGAGCTGTCCTTACAAACAGGAAACTGTTTCTTATAATCAATTTCCTAAATATTTTCTTTCCTTGCTATTCTGTATGGTTCTCATGATGTCAGTTCAGTCTAATGATTGTGATGATTAAACCTTTATTACATTGTTTTAAATAGATGGCGGAACAGGATAGTCACAGATTTATTACTGAGTGTGAGAATTCCTCTGCTGCTGACACACATTGCCATGTTGTAATAATTTGTTATTAGCAGTCAATTGTAAAAGGTTAGTAACAGTGTGTGTAAATTCTGGAAAGAGAAGTCACTTGAATGGAAGCTGTTTCTTTCCTGTGTGCAAGAGGAATGTTACACAATGTTTAAACTGAGAATGTTTGCCTACTTTTCAAATGGTAAAAGCAATGAGGGTAACAAGAGTAGATCCAGGAATATTGCAGAGGATGATGTAGTTTTGGTACCTCTAATTAAACCTTGAAAAATAGTAAACAGTCACATAAAGAATGATTGTTTATTATTCGTTTTGGGAATAATTGAAAATCATGCTGTAATTAAATCCATGTGATAGGAGTTTTTTTAAGTACAAAAGTTGACAAATTTTTTTACTGTGTTGCCTAACTTGGAATAGATCAATCCCAGTTCTTTTTTGTAAACTATAGTTGAAAATGTAACACAGAGATTGACCATTTCCCCCTGTTTTGTGTTCCAGTTGTCACTCTGTATGCCACTCTGGGAGGCCCAGCAATAGTACATGGGCTAAATGAAACGGAGGTGACCACCATCATTACTAGCAAAGAATTGATGCAAACAAAATTGAAGGTCAGAAAACTGTTCTTTGTTTCTTTCCAGTGTGTCTGTTCATCATTGTTAAATGGCCTGGTTCCATTGTGCAGAACAATGATTTACTGCCTTTCTATAAGGCAGACACTACTATTGGAATAAGATTTATGTATCTGTCTTCATGTCCAGAAAAAGTGAGTTTGCTTTCAGCTCCTCAGTGGCTGGAGAATGAGCAATTTGCAGTATTGCAGAGCTGGAGTGCTGCCTGGAACAACACCTTTACAAGAAACTGCTGTGGTTTCTGTGTGGATTTAGTGCCTATAAACTTAACAACAGAACAGAAAAAATTTATAAACTGTGTCTGAGTAGATAAATGTGATCATACTCCTAGCTTATTATTGGATGTTTTTCTAGTAGAGAATGGCTTTTACATCTAAAGATGGGTGTTTGAAGAGTAAGAGCTGTTTTTCTGTGCAGGGGGGAAAGCTTACTAAGCTTTACAACAGTCAAAGAACTTTTTTGACTTACTGGCCCAGATGGAATACCCAAGTGCAACAACTAATCTGCATGAATCTCATCATTGTGTGTTTTGGGGAAACTGGACCTTTCAGATAAGGCAATTGTTTTAAAGAAAAACTGTTCTGTTGTGGAAATTTGAATGAGAATTTCCCAAACTTTAGGAAGGAGTTACTAGAATGGCAGCATATATGCCATGCACATTTATTTCAGCTTGCAGTAGGAGAATGTGTTTGTTCTGCTAGAGGGGATGATCACCTGTTCTTCCACTAGAACAGTGATAGATATCTTAGAACTCCTATTTTGTTTGGAATGCTTGACTAATAATCTTCTGTATTTTTGCTAGCTGTTTCTTATTTTAAATAGCATAGTAACCAAGGAGCAACCTAAAAATTATTGTGAGCTCAGTATCAACAGTTTCTCTCAGAGTTCTCTAGGAGGTGAAAGTCAATTATGCCTACAAATCATTGCAGTCTTATTTGTGGGGTTTTCATGAAATAAGGTACAAATCAGTAAACAGTTGGAGAACTTTTTGGACCTAAAATTGGAAAGCTTCAAGTTTTGCAGCTGTTAGAGCTTGACAGGTTTATCCTGTGATATTTAAAATTCTGAGGTGTTTTATACCAATGCTTCTATAAAAGTGTACAGTAGATAGCATGGAGTTTTTTGTTCTTGGCTTGTTTTGTTTTTTTTTTCTTCTTGTTGGCATAAACCTGAATGCATTTTCATTTGCACAGGAAATTGTTTCTCAAGTTCCACTGCTGCGACACATAATTACTGTGGATGGCAAACCCACAACGTGGTCAGAGTTCCCCAAGGGTGTCATTGTTCACACCATGGCCTCTGTGCAAGCCATGGGGGCCAAGGCAGACACCGGTAGGTTCTTCCTGTTTGGACCATCTCATTTGATGCCCTAATTTGACCCTGTTGAGTAAACTGGGAGAAATTGTAGAACTCAAAATTATGCAGTGATTAATCTTACCTGCTTTTCCTTTAAATGAAATCTGTGGGATTTTTTTGGTTTGGTTGTGGGTGGTTGGATTTTGGGATGTAGGTTTTTTGGTTTTTTTTTGAACAGATTAAAATGCTTTTAATAAAAACTGACTTCTCCAGAATCAAGTGTCACATGTTGAAGGATAGTTTTTAGGATAAGCATTTAATTGAGGATAGAAACTTGGAAAGCATTTTTATCATCAGACATATTAAAACCAGGTTATTCAGGGCAAAGGAAGAAAATCATTGTGTATTTTTATAATAGAAGAAATCAGTAATTTGTTACCATTAGGTTTTGTAAAACTCACAGATAGCAAAATGTGAAATAGCCATTTGAATCTCATACAACATATTACATTTCTGGAAGTATCAATTTACTATGTAAATTCATTGACATTTATTTCTAGTCCACGTAACACTTTTAGGACTAAAATTAAGAATTTAGAAGTTATTTTAACTATTATCATAAGAAATTTTTATTCTTGGCTCTGAAGAGCTGCCAGTCCTAGTATCTTAAGATTTCATTTTATTCAGTAGTTGCTTTCTTCTGTTCTTATCCTTTGTGCTTTTAGAGCCTTTAACTACTGCAGGCTCAGGAATGTTTTATTGTGTTTTAGGACTAGGGAGGGTGATCAATCCGTCTGCTTTTGATATTCATGGGAATGGCAGGTTTGCTCACAGCATTGTGACCTCTCAATTTCTTTAAAAGATGCTTTTCCCTTTTTGATGTATCAGTTTTCTGTATTACTAAAACTGATTAATAAAACACCAACAGAAAAATTTTGGTTGTAGTTCATTAGCTCCTTAAAATTTGTTAATCTATGTGCTGTGTAGAAAGATGTCTAATCCTTCTTTCTTCAGTCTTTTAAATACCACATACTCTGCACTACAGTAAAGGAACATTATCTTTGGCAAGTTAACCATTCATAAACGGTGAAATACTGTCGTGAATTGTTTATGGTCAGGCATGTCCAATTAATATTAACTAGATGAGCTGTTGCTTATGTTCTTTTCCTCTGTTGTTCATTGTGCAGGATAGGCAGGATTCAGTGAGTGGGAAATGATTAATATTGCTTTCACGCTTCCCATTCAGTGTGTGCAGTGTGCCACGTGCACTGTGCATTATGCAGTTTCCTCCGAGCAAGCACAGGAGTTTTTGTATTTTCTTGCTCTCAGTACAAGTATTTAAAAAGCACTTTAATCCAATTAAAGCTGTTGAACTTGTTTTAAATATTTATAGGAATTGGACCTGAGGTTGGCTCAGCAGTGCTTTGCTGCAGGTGTTGCAAATGAGGCACTGTGGTGTTCCCTGCCAGGGAGCATGTGAGGAGGGAGCTTGGCACAGAGGGATGGGCCCTGGGGCACTGTGGAATCAGGGCAGCGAACCTTCCCAAGGCAGGGATGCTCAGTGGTGCTTTGGGGAAGCCAAAGCTCTGCCTATTTTTCTCTCCACTGCAGGAATAGAGGAGACATCATAGGAAAAGTGTTGTCGTGGGAGACAAGGACAGTCACTGAAAGTATTGCTCAGCTAATGCAAAGTTCCTACTCTTTGTGCAGGCACTTAAGCTTGACCACAATCATTTTGAGCAAAAGCAAAATGTAATATCCAGAGTCCTGTGGTGCTGTATTGCAATGAGTACTGAAATATGTCAGTGTATCAGATCTCCCAGCCCGAGAGGATCTCCACACACTCTCTTTTTGTCACAAATTACAGGAAACAAGCAGCCGTGCAGGCCTGTGCCCTCGGATATCGCAGTGATCATGTACACAAGTGGATCCACAGGAATTCCCAAAGGAGTTATGATCTCCCATTGCAACATAATTGCTGGGATAACTGGAATGGCTGAGAGGATCCCAAATCTGGGGTGCGTACCAACTGTTACTTACCAGCAAATAAAAAGTCATGTAGTTGCATACAATTTCAGATTAATTCCTGTGTAAAACATACACAGTTTTATTTTGTTGTGTCTGTGATACATCATACTATGCACTTAAGTCTGAACATTTTCCAGTACTGCATTAAATCACATGACTACATCATGTGCTCTTTGTTCTCTCATCTTTGGTGTGGGGACAAGACCAGAACACAAATGCCTGCAAGGCCGCCTTGCACTAGAGTGGTTGAAAGCTTCCCTAAGCACTGCTCCCTTGGTTAGTGTTTAAATTCTGTGGCTTTCTGTTTGGTGCAGTTTTTAATCTTGTCCACATGGTTGCCTTGGCAACCATAACACATGGTTAACTGTATTGGGATGAGTAACTATCATCCTTTGTTCATGCCTTGAACCTACACTACATAGTATGCAACTTATGAAACAAAACCCATGTCATTTAAGTAAGTTCTCAACCTCAAAGGCATTTTCTGCTTTCTCTTGTTCTGTGATAAACTTTGCACAAATTTTGTTTAACAGTTCATCTAGTGGTACACCGTGAGTTTTTATCTTTTAAAAATTATTTGCAGGGAAAAAGACATCTATATTGGGTACTTGCCTCTTGCCCATGTTCTGGAGCTGAGTGCTGAGCTTGTGTGTTTGTCTCACGGGTGCCGCATCGGTTACTCTTCACCTCAGACTTTAGCTGACCAGGTATGTTGTAGATCTAAGTCCTTATGGTAAAAAAAAAAAAGAAATAAAAAGAAAAACAATTACTTACATCATATCTTTGCCATATTTCTTTAAAAATAATACAAATTTTGTTTTTCATGTTAATGATCTTGAATGTGTGTGCTAGTAAATTTGTTCTTCACTTCAGTCCTCTAAAATAAAGAAAGGAAGCAAAGGGGATGTTACTACACTTAAGCCAACACTAATGGCAGCTGTTCCGGTAAGTAACTGAAGGATAAATAATTTTTTTAATTGTTTTTTGAGTATAATTTATAATTCAGTTATTAGCAACAAAATTAATAAAATGACCATTTAAATAAAAATGGTACAATCTTTGATGTTAAGCTGGCTTAAAATAATAACCTTGGTATTTATTTGTATGTTGGGGATAAGCATTCATCATATGAGCATCAACATTTTTCGAAGTTAAAATAGCAATAGGGATTAGATTCCCATTTTAATTAGTCATTTATTGTTCGTTATAGGGAATGAGTGGAATAAAGAGAGTTGGCAGCTTGGGGTTAACTACTGCTGTTACCCAGATGTTGGCTTTCCTCCCTTCTGTGAACATCTTGCTGTCTTTTAGCAATGGAAGAGGAGAGAGCCTGGGAGTGGGGTTGTCACCTGAAACGTACTTGAATTTTTAGGTTGTGTTTTCTTTTTGTTGTGCTGAGTTCAGGATTTCTGTTTCTTTGAGTTAAAGTTAATTTTTCATGTGCCTAGGAAATTATGGATCGAATCTACAAAAATGTCATGAATAAAGTCAATGAAATGACCAGTTTCCAACGGAATCTGTTTATATTGGCCTACAACTACAAAATGGAACAGATTTCCAAAGGTTACACTACCCCACTCTGTGATAGGTAATGTAGCACCAGTAGCACCAAACAATTGCTTGTCAGTCTTACCACGTGAGAGTATCTTTTTTGTGCTTTTCTTCATTTTATTGACAGTTTGAATATGAACAAGTCTGTAATTAAGTGCAAACTGAAACAAGCAATCAGTAGTTTGTTTAATGGATTTAAATATTTACTGATGTAATTTAAGTGAGCGTTGTTTAGCTTGAAACTGATTGAAAATTTACATTTATTGCATTATTTTCATCAGGAATTTACTAATAGATTTCTACAGTTCTTGGGTAAGATGAGAAGTTTGTTCCCATAGAAAACTGTAGACTTTGCATTTTCACAGAAGGGAATCACAGAATATCTCAAATTGTAAAGAACCTACAAGGATAATTGAGTCCTGGCTTCAGTGAGAGTAAAGGGTAGCGTAATTGCAAAATCTATGTAACTTCAGTTCTTTTTAGGAGAAAATCACAAACTTTACTGTCTCATTAGATCTGTGTTCTCAAATATTTAACCCATCATCTTGAAGTCAGAATGTGGAAATGAGTTTAGCAATCTGTGTTTTTGAAAATTTCAGTGCGCTCCTTCAGAGTTTTCCTTGAATATCATAAAAGTGTGTTTGAAGACGGTGAAACCTTTGAGTTCAGGTACAAAACTGGGTACTCTCCTAATGTTTGAGCCATCCATATGTACTTCTGTCTCTGCATTCCAGCCTTATCTTCAGGAAGGTGCGGATGCTGCTGGGCGGGAAGATCCGCATCCTGCTGTGCGGCGGGGCGCCGCTGTCGGCGGCCACGCAGCGCTTCATGAACATCTGCTTCTGCTGCCCCGTGGGACAGGGCTACGGCCTCACCGAGTCAGCTGGGGCTGGCACCATCACAGAAGGTGGGTGTCCCTGCACCCATGCCCTGGGTGTGCACCCCAAGTGTCACCAGGGCGCCCTGGGCGTCACTTACGGATCTGTCACAGCGCCGAGTCTGACGCGCTGTGCTCAGGCTGGTGATCTGCATCTCAAATGGATGCTCTCACTTGGGATAGAGCAACCCAGGGGAGAGGGGATGGGGTCTTGGCACTGGTGAACTCACCACTTGAGCTGAATAAATGTTTTCAGATGTTGGTGAGTATATTGAGATGTTTGGAAGATAGATCTGCCTGCACCAGTTGCCCTTTAGTAACTGAGAATATCTGTAAATACAACCATCTACTCTCTTGGCAGGGTAAGAATTTTATCTGTGTTATCTCGATAAATCCATTGGCTTTCTTGAAAGTTTGGTTCTATTAATTAAAGTTCAAAAGCAAATAGCAGTTAATTTTCACTGAAGATGCATGAAAAGAAAATTCTTTTTTTTTTCCTAATCAGTTTTGGTTAAATGTTTCTTTTTTTTTCTGAAAAATGCTCTTTTAAAAATTCTAGTTTGGGATTACACTACAGGGAGAGTGGGAGCACCTTTGGTCTGTTGCGAAATCAAGTTATTGAACTGGGAAGAAGGTGAGAATTTCTGCATATTATTAAATTGTAGTGTTTGTAAGAGCTGTATTTTTCTATTGGGCTTTGCTTAGTAATAGTAATTAGAATACTATTTGTTGGCTATTTAGATTTTAAATGTTACTTTTGCCTATAAAAGTTCGCTCTTGGGGAGAAGAAAGGTGAAACAAATTCCTCATTGGTTTCTAATCTGGGAAATATCTAGACAGAAGCTATGAATGCAAGTGGTATTTTGACCAAGTAGTATGCATAATACCTTCAGTTGCCATTAAGAAATTATTTTTAAATAATGTTCATGGTATTATTAGTAAAGTCATTACAAAATTGGCATGTGGAGTGGAAGCTTAATATATATTCTGTAAAATATATGTAATAAATTTTGAAATGCATTTAGGTGGTTTCCTTTCACTGCAGGCTTTTATGTATTGTAGGGTAGGAATACATAATACTGAAGTGTGTTTTGGGCTAATGTGTAACCTTATGGATTTTTTTCTTTCCTAAAATGTGAGGCAAAATTATTTTTTCTATTTGAGCCTGTGTGAAGCTGATAGAACACATTCCTCCTGGCAGAAAAATTGCACAGAGGTGGCATTCGCCCTCTGCATGTGTGTGAATTTCACTGTTAAACACACATATTAAATAGCTGTTTAGGTGCTGAAAAGAATCAGAACAACTTCTCTTAATGAACTATTTAGGCAACTGGTACCTTTGTCTAAGGACTTACTAAAATATTTAGTTCTGTATTTAGATAGTAAAATAATAAGAATTTTTGCTTTGGAATATGTTTTCATTCTTGTTAACTCAATAAAAAACCCCATCCTTTTAGGTGGCTATTACAACACTGACAAACCATATCCTAGAGGTGAGATCCTTATTGGAGGGCAGAATGTGACTGTGGGCTACTACAAAAATGAAGCACGAACTAAGAAAGACTTCACTGTTGATGAGAATGGGCAGAGGTGGCTCCATACCGGAGACATTGGAGAGTTTCATCAAGATGGGTGTCTAAAAATCATTGGTGAGTTAATAAATTCAGGTGTACATGTATATGCATATACATTCATATTTTTCAGAGCTGTGAAATACAGTAATTAACAAAAAGTCTCCATATCTTGGCATGCAATCTAAAGCCTTCCCAAGTATCCCAGGGAAGTTCTGATATGTTAATGTAAACTTGTTTGTGTGTTTTAGAAATTGATTTTTGGTGCCTTTTGAAACAATTAACATTGACTCCATGTGTTAGTGGGACTGAGTAGTAATTAGAGAATTAAATATAAGCTAAATGAGTAGATAAGCTGCCTTATATTGTATAATTTTGTAAGGTTATGCACAATAACTTCAAGTAATTCAGGCTTAATTTTTGGTTCCTGTTGTTTTTCAAGTAACAAGTGGACAGTTGCTCTTTAAATATGGATTTAGCATGACATAAATAACAAAATGCCACCAAATGGTGCATATCCTGCTTTGTATGTCTGGACCAGACAGCACAAAATGTGTGCTCCCAGCTAACAGTGGCTTTTGCATAGTCCTACTTGTCTCCCATGCACATGATGGTGCTGTCATATAGGAAGTGCTGCTCCAAAGGCAGAAAATGCATGGAATTGTAATGTCCCTCATTTTGGTGGGAGAGACAGACTGATAAAATGCAGAGTCTGGAAACCTGACTTTAAAGGTTGCTGGTACATTCACCAAATGAGTGAGCTTACCTTTTGTTATTTATATATGCATTTCAGACAAATCTAAATCAATGTCTAAAAGTTTTTTCTGTTCTTTAATTAACATTTAACTCCTCTCTTCCTCAATAGATCGTAAAAAAGATCTTGTCAAACTGCAGGCAGGGGAATATGTTTCTCTTGGCAAAGTAGAAGCAGCTCTGAAGAATCTCCCACTGGTAGACAATATTTGTGCGTATGCAAGCAGGTAAGAGCAGCTGATACTCTGTTATTGCTCTGTTCTTTGTCTCTCCTCTTGAAGCCATAAGCAAAATTTTTTTACCACTCAATGTGTGGAATTTTTTAAATCAGTTAAAAAAGGATTTTACCTATAATATAATGGAATAACGCTCAACCAAAATGAAAAGGTCTGAAATCTGTTTTTAATTTTCTTCTGTCATTTGTTGTCATCATTTATTGGAAAATACCAATAATGAGCCTTTCATTCCCCTTTCCCCAATCTGAAAAGCAGCTGAGCTCTGATTGCGTTAATAACAGACATCACTGAAGCACTTTAGATATTATTACCTTTAGAAGCCCTAGGATACCTTGTTCCTTGCTGTGTTTAGTTGTGATCTGTCCTTCAGAGGAAGTACTGTGGTACTTCAGAAGAAGGTGGTGGAAAAAACCACCACCAGCCCAGAAGCTGTCTTGTGAATTGAAATCAAAGTTGCTTTTTTTTTTAACTCCTGCAGTACACCACCTTGAAGCTTGAGAGAAAACACACTCTAAATACTGTGCAAACACACAATGATCAAATGTTGTTTCTATTTGCTTTCTGTGTGTGCTAACAAATGAAGCATATAAGGGCTCAAACATGCCTTAAGTTTCTATTTCTAGAATTTCTTAACCTCTGCGTAACAGAGACTTGCACATATAAATACACTTCAGGTGATCTTTGTTTTCTGTTGACATTTTGATGTTTGGAAAGTTATTGTGAAACTTGTGAAGGATCAGAAATTCTCTGATTTCCAGTATGGTCAAAAAAGCCCCACTTTTATAGCAGCCAGAACAGACATAACAGAGAATTGCTCAGTGGTAGTAAATAAAGAAAATAACTTTTGGTTTGTTCACCTGGTTCTCTGTAATTTTTTGGATCGGTGTGTTAACCAATGGTAGTCATTTTGTAACCTCAGCTCTGGCAGTTTTGGATCAGTAGCCTGGCATGCATTGGGCATGCCATTGCTGAAAAGATTTCCATTCTATTAAGCTTTATTTGTGGTTTGAACTCACACAGTGAGTCTCGTGTTTGCTCACTTTGACAGCCTGAAGTTATGTGACTGTTCCAAGCACCCTCTGTAATCTGTGGAGAAAGAGCTTCCTACATGTGATATTTTTCTATTCTAGGATTGCAGTTCAGTACTGGACTTGTGCTACCACATTTTGTGTTAATCTTGCCAGGTCAACATAACACTGAAAGCTAAAATGCACTTGTCAGACAGACACTTGACTGTGATAGGCTGTGTCTTGTCTATTACTTAAAAAGAGGAAAACCTATGAGCAATTTTTAAAGGTAGTTTGCAAACCAGAGTCCAGATCAAGGACAAACAAGACAAGACATTTCAGGTTGTTTTTTCTGCTGCCGCTGTATTTCTTCCTAATACTGCTTAGTGTGTGAAGTGGCCTGAATAGCCATATAATACAGAGTCCCTGAATGATTGTCCATATGCACATTTCATTGTGGGTATATGCTCACCTCAGCAGTCCAGGCTCAGAGCTTTTGTAACTGTGCCTGTGACCTTTCTTAGATCCTGTCTCTCCTTATACTTTGTCTGGGTGATCTGGTATGCAGGAGGAGTCCTTCAGTTGTAGCCATTCTGTCTCCCACATGCAAAAGGACAAGGAGGGCAGGCTTTTACAAATGGGTTAAATCTGTGATTTGACCTTAAATCTTAGGGTGCAAAGCTCCTCTGAACATGGTGGTAGGGAATCAGAATTGTTTGCATTATATGGCTACTTCAAAAGCTGTATTGATTTCAGACAAAACACTCAGTGAGATAAGGAATATAACATTTGCTGAAAGGAATCATGATTAGAGCTCTTTCAGGGGACACTCCTACTGCTTTATCAACACTTCACCCATCCAACATGCATTAAGTGGGTCTCAAGCATCACCTCAGGAAAATGTGTAGTTCAGTTACCTGAGGAATGAGCAGACGTGGCAGAAAACCCGAGGGAGTTATCAGCAGTAATCTCAAGGACATAAGGACCAGACTTTGCAGAATAGACAGTGACATCTGTATGTAGTGCCACTAAACATGTTTCTGACCATAGGTCTGAGAGCTGTACACAGGTAGAATCATAAGCACAGCAAGGGAATGAGGGTGCCTAGTGTAGGACAGACATTTTGGCAAAATCTTGTAGCATGGAAGAGATGACTAAGGAGGTCCTGAGGACCAAAGGCTGAAAATTTCCACTTCATGCTGTTGTAATGACTTCCAGGACTGCTGAAGCTACCAAATACAAAAGACCTGCGGAAGGAACAGCAAGAGGGAAAGTTACTGCTCTAGAGGGAAGATGCATCTTCAGGATACTTCTCAGACAAAATAGTGCTTTAGCATTTGAACTGCAACAAGTGAAGGTTTAACTGCTTGGCACAGAATGAAAAGCTATGTGTTCCAGGAACTGCTAGCTCCAAGGTGTTCTTTCCAGGAAAAAAGCAGTTGGATGAACCTTTTTGTCCAGAACAAGTATGCTCAAGGGGCTAAATTTTAGATGAACAGAAAGTTTGATATTTACCCAACCAGCTGATTACTTCTATATGCTGTGTATCCCTGGAGACCCTGATGATCTTGCTGGACGTGGTCTTGAGCATGTCAAAAGACTGCAGGAACCAGGGATGCAAGTGCCAGAGTCCTTTGTGTTCTGCTTGCCATGGAAGCTTTCACACACAATACATTCACAGTAGGGAGCAGACCTTAGGTGAAGTTACAAGGGTTCCATACACAGTACAACATGAGTGTGTGGAGGGAAAAATGGGACAGAGGCAAAAGCAGAAGGTGAGATGCAAGCAGTACTGATACTGAGGCTAGTCTGAAATCATCCTGAAGGACATTCTCAGGAAGAGAAAAATGAGAATGGTGTCAAGTCAGCCAGCAGGCGAAGCTTGTGGTGATGCTGCCAGGGAAGCCTGTGTTTGAATGCACTCTGGTGCAGTCTTCACAACTCCTGTCAGATGCCCATTTCAATTCATGCCAGTAACAAAGGAGAAAATTGGAAAGTACAGTAATCAAAGGCATTTTGAGGGTTAGCATCTTAAAATTACCCTGAAGATCTTAGAGCCTATAGCTACAATAATCTGCATGCCAGGATTAAGTTTCCGTATTTTGTATTGACCTATCTGATGAAAAAGAGTTGAAAAAATCTAATAAATCTGGAGACAGTTAAGGTGGGATGGAACCAAAGCCACAGTGAAGAATAGGATGAGAATTCAGAGCAAGCTTGGCTAGATGGAGATTTGCTTGAAAACAGCAGTAAGTTTGAACAGAGGAGTTGTAAACTACACTTACACCTAAATAAACTGCAAAAGTCAAGAGTGAGAACCAGCAGCTGGTAGCAGTTCTGTAGGAGCTGACATCATGTGAGTCAACATGGGCCGTGCTGTTCTGAGAAGGTAAATGGTATGATCAAATGTATTGCCTGCAAGATGCACAATGATATTTTTGATCTACCAAGTGTTAAAGGGTCTCAGTTCCACATGTAACACTTCTGAAAAGATGGGCCTCATGAAAAGAGTCCAGGAGAAAAATGGCAGTGTCTGGACAGAGGTCTGTGATGGCATGATTTAGGAGGAAAGGGCACTGCTTAAATTCCTAAGTCTAACAAAGGAAGGCAGATCAGAAAGATGGCCAAAAAATTAACAGTTGTGAATGAATAAATGTCTTCTGTGGAACAGAGAGGGGCATCTGACTATTCTGATGGAAACTGCAAAGAGGAAGAGTCAGGGACAGCTTATGCTTGCAAAGAGTGATGAAGTGTTGGCATTAGTGCTTGCTGATGTTTAAGAAAGATTTAGACAAACATCTGCTAGATGTATCTGACCGTGCTTCAAGGCAGGTGAATTAATTAGGGGCTCTTCTGAGATCACTTTCAACTGTGATTCAGTGATCCACTTTGTTAAAATGTGTCAAGCTGCTGTGTGAGGTTCTGTGCACATTTTCCCTAAACTTTACACCATCAGAAAAATCTTGCATACCTGTTTCAGAGCAAATTGTGCTTTAGTGCCCAAAGACTTGGAGCTCAGAGCTCCCTGTGTTCTGGGCATGTCAGGAGCAGACAAGGATTGCCAACAGTAGAGTGAGCGTATGGACAATCACTTGAAAGAGAAAGAGAAGTCACTTCCCTTACAGAAGCAGGCCTCCTTTGAGATGTGTTGTGCATATGCTCATTCCACAACCTGCTCTCCAACCCCTCTTCACTGCAGTCCTCTGCTCCTCTACAGTAACTGGACTCTGCAGTTGAGAGGAAACTGAGGTAGGGAAGCCGCACACCCGTCTCCATTCCGGGCTGCAAAGCATGAGGAGGGGCAGGGCGCAGTGACATCGTGTGGGTGCTGCTTCCCAAAGCTTTGAGCATGAGACACAGTGGAATATGCATATGGACAGCACACCTTGAAGCAATCCAGTTCCTGTAAGGTAAGTAGCTTCTCTTTCTTTATTTCTAAGCAGAAAAGGGTAATCTGTGCACTATTTCAGGAAGGTTATCAGGTGAACAAAAGCCAGCTGTTAAGAGCAATATTCTGTATGAAGCGTAAAGCCCCCAACTTGAAATGTTATTTTTGAAGACTTGTTTACTTTGCAAAATTCATACTAAAGTACATTGTGCTTCTCAGTTTCCATTCTTATGTCATTGGATTTGTTGTGCCAAATCAAAAGGAGCTCGCAGAACTAGCCCGGAAAAAAGGATTTAAAGGAACTTGGGAAGAGATCTGTAACAGTCCTGAGATGGAAAAAGAGGTACTGAAGGTGCTAGCTGAGGCTGCCATGGCAGGTGAGTGGCTGGGTAGATGGTGTCAACCTCCTGGACTAATGTCTGTGAAATAGATAAGCATAGGTCTTAAAAATATTTCCTTGAGAGTGTATATTTCATAGAACCTATATGAAGTGACATATTCCTACAGAAAACACCCAACAACAAAACATGACTTGGATCAGTCCTTTTGTTTCATGGAGCTTCTTTTACTGTGGCCAATAGATGAGGAGGGAATAAAACCATGGCCAGCTTAAGTTCAGGTCCCTATATATATGTGTGCATGTGTGTCTGGCATGCTTTAAGAAGTCCTGTAGTATCTTTTTGGCTTTAGCTGCTGGTCCAAAAACAACATGGGCCGTCTGTAGATCCCAAGATACACGTTAGGTGTCAGACAGTCTGACATGCTGCATACCAGTGCAAAGTTGAAATAAACCCATGGTGATAGGGAAATAAACCCTGGCTTCCACTTACTTGCATCTGAAGAATTTCCAAAACTAAAGCACCATCTTCGTAGTTAGTAATTTTCAGTAGATTTTCCATGCATTAACTTTTCTAGTCACATTTGAAAATTACTCAAATGTTCTGTATCAGTATCTGTGGTATCTTGTAGCGAGTTGTGCAGCTCAGCCTGTTTGTGTGAAGAAATGCCTGATTTGTTCCAGCCTTTCCATCCTGCAGTTCAGGTTGGTTCTGCTGAGCTCTGGTCTGGGAGAGGCAGTGAACAGTCACAGTGATGGCTGTGATTCTGTCAGTGTGGATTGTACTTCCCCCTCAGCCTTCTCTTTTTCATGCTAATGGTCCATGGTCTGTCAGGCTGTGCTGGTGCAGAATGAAGCTGTGGCACAGCACTATTTTGTTTGTTCTTCATAATAATTTCTGCCTTTTTGCTTTTGGCCATTGCTAAGCACTGAGCTTTTTTTCGTAGTGCTGTCATTTATGACCACAGAATGATTTTTTTAAATGGTCACTGGAGGTGTAAATTTTTCCATACACATTCTCTTGACATTTTCCTGCAATTAATGTTTTCTGCTGTTTTGCAGTTGCTCGGTATCACAGTGTTCTTCTGCCCTTCTTTCTACTTTGTCCCCTGCATAACTATATGCTTCCAACAATTTTTGCTTATTAATCTTCATCTCTTCTCCATATTGCTTGTGAATATATTAAACCAATGAGATATTTGCCAGCTCCTGTATCAGGAGCACCCTCTTGCCATGAGTGCAGTCTCAACTGCAGCAGCTCTTTCCTTGCCCCCATCTCTCTACTCTTGTTTTCTTCACTGTGCAGAGCACATGGGCAAAGTCATTCTCAGAAGCTGCTGTGATAGAGAACATATACAAAGTTGCTTTCCTTTTTAGTGCATCACTAACTAATCTAAAGACAACTAAATATGTTGTTAAAATAGATAAAAAGTAGTACTTGATTTATTGATTTTGATGTTATTTTAGATTTGCTTTTTTATTTTAAATTTTGCTTTTTCACTTTGGTATCACAGACTTTGCTTTCAAGTAATACTGTGAGGTTTAGTGCTAAATTGCAAAAAAACCCCAAAAACCCAAACCCAGTAATGTAATGCCGAAAGGAGAAAAAGGGGCAGGAAAACCTAAAAATGATAGGTTCCACAGGATAGCTAT
Source organism: Climacteris rufus (assembly GCA_013398175.1). Classification (NCBI taxonomy): domain Eukaryota; kingdom Metazoa; phylum Chordata; class Aves; order Passeriformes; family Climacteridae; genus Climacteris; species Climacteris rufus. The sequence continues at coordinate 4,099,584 of VZRZ01004549.1, forward strand.
ACATTTGTGTGTATTTTTGAAATTTAAATGAAAAATGGAGGATTTTTATTATTGTCCATCTGTTGGTTACTTTTCTTAGTTATTTATTTTTCTTCTCTTATATCTGAAACCATAGCAGAATATCTTGCAAATGATAGTGTTTTGTGTAACATTGAGAGCACTGCTCTGCTTCTTTACAAGGAACAGCAACCATATAAACTTAATTTCCTTGATCAATTTGGAAGTATCAGAAAAAAAAACAAACTCTCCCATCTTTTTGGGCCTGAGTACCATGGATTTTAAAACTTTGTCTGCAGATGATGAGTACCAGAATGCTGGTACAGCAGTACGTGTTGTAAGGATATCATTTCCATGCACTGAGGCTTTTATGAAAGTAGGGAACAGCACAGATACCTGAGCAGCTGGGCTTTATTCCAGTATTTCTTCTGGAAACTGGACAACAGGTACTGGTGGATCCTGTCACTCTGCTTGTGACCTCACAGGTTGTCAAAGCCAACCCTGGGGGTTGGAGGAGCACTTCTTCATTTATGTCATGCGCTCTTCTGTGTGACAGTGAGATTTCTTCTTCTGTGCTTAACTTTAGGAACACGGTTGCATTCATGTTTTGTATTAAAAATATTTCTTTTTGCAGCTAATCTGGAGAAGTTTGAAATACCAGTCAAAATCCGTTTGAGCCCTGATCCTTGGACCCCAGAGACTGGTCTGGTGACAGATGCGTTCAAACTGAAACGCAAGGAGCTCACGGCCCATTATCAGACAGACATTGATCGAATGTATGGAAAAAATGTAAAATAATCCTCCTCTGCACCACCTTGCTACAATGAGCTTGGATCAAATAGGAAATACTTGAATTGCCTGTCTCAACTCAACACTTGAGATCAACACACAAAACCACCATTCCTCATTTCCAACTTAAACTTATTTCTAATGACATCACCGTGATGACTGGCAAGTTTAGTAAAATGCTATGGCAGCAAACTTGTGTCTGTCTCCTTTTTTCCAGTTTTCTCTGCTACCTTGTCAGTCTGTGGATTTTCCCGGGTCTTTTTGGGAAACCATGATTCTGAAGCCTCAAGTTTTTAAACATTTATAAATCCTGTATAATGTTTCATTTGTATCTTTAAAATTTGGATGTATATAGAGAGAACTTGGCTATATAAGAAATGGTTATACTGGGGGCCTTTTTTTACCTAATTATTTAAAGATAAGAGGTTATTGATGTTGTGACATTATGTACATTTGAAAATGCTTGTAACAGGATCATTGTTGAACAGAGGACCAGGTTATTTGCTGCTGTGCTGTTTTTCTGTGTAAATCTGAGGGGGAAAGTTTGACATTCCAGCTTGTGTAATACACCTTCAATATGTGCCTAATGGTTACTTTTATTTTTATCTGAAAATGGAAAGGTGGTCATGGCACAGCTCTGCATCAAGGCAGGTACTCTTGCAGGTGTTAGTTAAGGCTTCTTTAATAGAGAAGATGCTATTAACACAGCAGAAGTTAAACCTAAGAATAATCTCTCAGATACAGAAACTCCTTTTTTAAATAGCTCGTGACCATTTCATCCAGAGCTGAATTGTGTAGTGCTAATATGAACTCTAAACATTAATTTCACTTAACACTTTACAAGCTTCACAGTGTCCTTTTAGCAGAGGGACTGTAACATCTTTTGTCTTTTCTTACTCGGTTTGGACATTACACTGGGTTTGCTCTTTCCTTGTCTGTGAAGGTCTGGCTCTGCCCTAGCTGCAACCCAAATCTTACTGGGGGGGATTTTTAAAGTCATAATGACAGTTATGTTCTCAGCTCACACAGTGCCTAGCTGCCCTTTGTGCCATTAAAAATCTCCCTTTGATTCTGTGTTCCTTTGTTTAGTACTTTTTGCTTTAAAAACATATTTCAAGCATTTGTCAGCCAGTTATTTATTTTGCTTGGTTTGTTACACCCAATTATCACTTTGGGAAGGAGTCTCAATTTCTGTTTCACTAGAGATACATGGATATTGCTTGAAGAAATTTGGGGGCTCTTTTTCTGTTCAGTGGGAATATTCATATTTGTTTCAGATGTGAATTTTATTTTTGAAATATTTTTTGAAAGAATATTCAGGGTTATATGAGAATGTGAAAAGGCATACGTTAGTCACATTTGTGGTGGAGCAAACATTAAAATGGCTTTAATTTGGAGATTACTCTCATGTGTATCATTTACTTGTAGTACTAAAAATCAAGGTTTTTGATGCTCACTTAGTCCCCTGCTATGGCAGCACAGAGCAATGCTGAAGGGCAGAAGCTTTGTTCAGGAGAGGGAGTTCCTGGTGCTTGTGTCTGTGTCATGGAGTTTTGGGAGGTATTTGATCTGCAAATTCTCATTTTGAAAAACTGTAAAATATTTTTTAAAATTAAAACTCTCTATTGATTATAGAAAACAGTTTCATAAGAGTTGAAGGTTATCAAGCAGGTTCCCTGTACTTCAGTTTTGATGAAATGATGAGGTGGTTTGTGCTATTCATGGATTTCCCATGCTGCTGTCCATGAAAAACTGTTAACATTTGGTGAATTTTGGTGTAAGTAATCAAATGGGCATAGAAACAACAAAAACAAATCAGAACCATATTTTTGAGATTACTGCCTTCATGTATTCAGATCATAAATTAAAACCTTCTGGCAAATAGAGATAAGACAAATACTGAAAAATTACTGAAGAATCTAAATGTGAAAAAATTGCCAAGGTTGTAGAAGTGTCATACCATATATTAGACATTGCTAACAGTTAAATATTTATCTGTGCTCCATCAACAGGATCTTATATAGTTTGCATTCATCAGACTGTACATTGTTCAAATATTTTTTGTGATTTTTAGTAAAAATCAGTAAGTTGCTGAAGTACTATGTATATCACTTGGTGCATTGTGCAGCAGATTTAAGAAAATAAATCTGCTTTTGATTAAAGAAATCTGAAGTTAGTATTTTATTCTGCTAAGGGTTTCAGTCCCCTTTGGAGAAATTGCATAAATGGAACTTTTTAAATGGTTTGGAAATAGTAGTTTTAATTTTTCTTCTGGTCCAGTCACAAGATGGGGTTGCAGTCTAACTGTGCATTTGATCTTCAGTTCAGGCTTGTTTATGTTTAAAATGGATGTGATATATATAGTTCCTCCTTCATTAGACACCAGCTTCATTGTGGACATTTACTTCTTTTACAAAATGTGGGAATAAAGCAGTTCATTAAGTTTAGTCTCAGCCTTGGAGATAGAAAGGCTTCTAAAAATCTTTATGATGAATGTGTTTTTTTCTTTTGGTTTGTAACCAAAGGCCAAGTGCAGCACTGCTGGGTTGTGAGCCCTTCCTTCCCTGTGCCCTTGGGGCAGCCGGGCTGTGCTGGGGGCTCCCCCGTGCTCCTGCACTGCTGGGCACAGGAACAGCTCCAGAGGAGTTTGTTCAAACCCTGGGGTGATGCACAGCTTGCCAGATGGGAATTTCCTTAACCTCTCTCCATATTTTTTTTTTTTTGGTGTGTCTTCCCGTGCCCCTTGTAACAAGAATAACAGTACCTGCTGGAATGCACTGCGGTGTCCCAAAGGCTGTGGGCAGCTCTGCAGGAACGGGGGAGAAGGGCATGGTTGGGAGGAATGGCCTCTGTCATGGGGGAATTTTGTAAAGAGCTGTGACTTCAAACAATCTGAGTTCAAACTACGAACAAGGGGCATATACCTCACCTGAAGGGCCCCCAAAAGAGGGGGATTTTTAACAAACTTTTGTAAATACAAACTTCCCAGGACTGAATCATTGGAAGTTGTAACTACTTACTCTGTTGTAAAAATTTACATATTTCATTATTAACATGATTGACCAAGAAATTCCAGGGATGTTGTGAATATCCTTTAAATTTCCACAGTTATTTAAAAACTTTTCAGGACTTTAGGCTATCATTCAGTCTAGATGTTGTAAGTGTTCTTTGCAGAGAGTATTGTTTCTGGGGTAGGTGGGGAATTCAAAAGTTCCATGTCAGAAAAGGAGTGGAAATTCACTGCTGCTGCAGGTCACACTGGGGCAGGAGCACACCTCAATGGGGAGCTGCAGCTGAGCACTAAAGGATGAAAGTGAAAAGCAGTGTTTGACTGGAGCTAAGAACATAACAAGTACCTACATCCCACTGGTTTACAGACAGGATGCAGAGAAGGGTGTGGAATCGAGCCCATACCTTAAGAACACCCTGTAAAGCTCGTAAGTTTATGCAGAAATTGCTATAGGACATAAAACTCCTTTGCAATAACCTTTGTCCTGCTACAGTTCACAAAGTTTTTATTCTGTACTAAAACTACATTTAGGTGATGCAATGCAGCATTTTTAATTTTTATTAATGTGGTGTATTAACTACTTTGGACTCAGTATAAAATTGTATACATCTGTTTCTTTACTGGTAAGAGGAACAATCTTCAACTTGCCTACACCTTGGACCAGGCTGAAACATTAATTGAATGACCAGTTGTATATTGTTGTAATGGGTTATTTAATGTAAACTCATTTTCAGTGTGATCTTGGTTGTTACTATGAACTGCCTGAACATTGTATATCCTAATTGAGTTATACTGTATGAATTATTTATTTGTAATTTGGTATCATGTTTCAAAAATAAAATTAATTTCACAAACTGGGCCCTGTATGTCCAGTTTCTTCAGTGGTACAGGATTGATAATATAGAAATGTGTTATTGACAGGTATTTCAGATATGTGTGACTGCTTCAGGTTGAATGCAGGAACAGGACCTACCAGGTTAGCCTGGATTTTCACTGCAGGAAAGTTAATCCTGCTTCGTCAATTTTTATTTGCATATAATCTGCCATTTACCCAGTTTTAAAAGCACTGGCTGTGGTTAATACCCAATGTAAAGCTGTAAGCTTGTGACATTATTTTTCCTATCCATGTGTGCTAGGACTTGTGTTTGGTGTGTCATTTGAAGTTTGAGGGTTGCAGGGTTAGATGCTGAATGCTTGCAGTTGGATTTAAGAGATTTTGAGCACTTAAATTTCAAGTGTTGATTACAAACTCATAAGCCACTGCTGGTAACCATCCAGCCTTGGTGCCTCTCAACAGATGCCTCTTTTTCCTTTTTCTGTCTCTATTTACAGGTTCCCATAATGCCCAAGGTTGTAGTGCTGATGAAATGTCAAGTCTTCCCTGCTGTGTAGCTGGTATTTTTTTTATCCCTTTAATCAGACATGAGAAGGCTCCAGATTTGGTTATGTTCAAAGTTGTTATTTTTTTTCTTTCAGAAATACTGAGGGATTTTAAGACTGAAAACTTCTTTTTTTCAGATCATTTAGGATAATATGATGCACTTTAATTGATTATTTTTTTCTTTTCTCAGATATCTATCACTGCTAAAATGCTGTTAGGAGTCTCCTTAATAAAATAAAGAGAAATAAATTCAGAACTATTACAGTAGGAAATTTATTATTATTATAGCAATTAATTTCAGGAAGGATAAATGTAACTGTTTTTCAGAAAATGTGTTAAGGTAAGCATTAGAAAGGCATAGGATCCAAAATAGAATGAAAATACAAATAAAAACATTGCAGACCTGTGTTGCTGTTATTGTCTACACCAAAAAAATCTAGGGGAGACACCAGGGAAAGGAAGTACCCCAACGGTTCAAGAGGTGAATGATTTTTTTAAAAAATAGTTTTACTACTTGATAAGAATATTTTTAGCAATCAGCTGTTGTTATTTCTGTGTGTGTAGAACTTCTGTCTTGGCACTAAAAGTTGAAGGGAGCCCCAGGGCTGTGCTCTGCACAGAGCAGTACCTGGCCTGTGCCGCTGTCCCGTGGGAAGTGTTGGGAGTGGGGAGTGGTTTTTTCTCTTTCTGAGTGTGTCTGTGGCTGTGCCCTGGCAGTCAGCCTGCCCTCCCTTCACACCTTCTCTTGCAGCTGGAAGGTGGAGGCTGGGGGGAGTTGACTCTGGCATCACCTGGAAATGGTGCTCATTTGTGTGCCCTTGGCAAGCCAGGGAACAGATCTCGGATGTGCCTTTTCTCTGTGCTGGGGAGCCAGTGGGAGAAATATTTCTGCTTTGGGATGAAAGGTGCCAGTGATAAATGGGAACGTGGGAGATGTTCCCGGGAAGGGTCTCTTCTCTTCTGATAAATGGGAACGTGGGAGATGTTCCCGGGAAGGGTCTCTTCCTGCACGTGGGTAATTGCAGCTGAAGCTCAGGGCCAGAGCTGTGGCAGGGGGCCCGTGGCTGCCCGGCAGGGATCCAGCTGCTGTGGCTGCAGGGACAGCAGGTGTGGGTAGCTGAAAGTTTCACAGAGTGTTTGCAGATATTTTCTCTACTGAAGCTGCTAAGTATTGCAACAGACACCTGTGGCTTTCAGCGAGTAAGGTCTGTAGATTTGAATGCTAAATTTCATTCTGTATTGGTTTCAGCAATTCATTCCAGCTTTATGAGCAAACCAGTGCTTGGCTTGAGCTGCCCCTCTACCCGACAATGCAGGGCTGGGCTCTGGGCCACTTCAGCTGCAGGTGGTCCTGGGCAGGCATCCCCAAACTGCTGCCTGATCCTCAGTGTGAGGTGGTTGATAGAAAAGCAAACACCATTTCCCTGTTGGGAGTGGGTGGGTTAAGTTTGCTGGGAGCACACAAAAGGGTAATGCAGCAAGTTATGCATGAAATGTCAAAAGGATATTTTATGTCAGACTTCAGGGGTATTTAGCATTGCCAAGTGCAACAGCAGGGAAAAAAGCCACCTAGCATATTTGAATCCCTAGCCTCTGAATATCCTTGTATTCCAATTATTACAAGTGTGTGTTTAGTTCATTTTTTTCCTCTAAAACTAATGCTTTCAATTGGTTGCAAGGTTGGCTAGGGTTTGTTTTGGTAATTATTTGCAGATCTTAATTGCAGTAATTATTTGCAGATAATTGAGAGACAACTTTATGGATGTAAAAGTTCATATGAAACTTCTGCTTTAATGGAAAAGTTTATATGGCTTCCCATTGATGTGCAATCACAGTAGTGTTTGGCAACAGGCCTGGTGGTGGTGACCTTTGTCCCTCTGAAATGCCGAGATTTTGACATGGATCTTTACATTGAGTAAGTTTTCTTACATAAAGGAAGTTTCCATGAGTTTCTGCTGCTTCAACCTCCCAGAGAGGTTGAGGGAGAAAGAAGCCTTATTTTGAAATATGAAAATATTAATAGCAAAAGAGACTGTCTATTTATCAAATTTCCATAAAATTAATTGTATCCCAACCTAGTAAAACATCCTGGATGCTTAGCTAATAATACAGGCTTTGAGTTAGAGATTTCTCTTAATGATGCTGATCAGATACAGTCCAGTTTTTCTAAGTGACATTTGTACCAGGGATTTTTCTACACAATCTCTATTTTTGATACCTTTCCTAGTACCATATCTATATAGCTGTTTTCAAATCCTAAGTGTATAACTTCCAACACTGAAGAATGACTTGGAAAGCATAGTTCCTGTTACATAGTGTATTTGGAAGGTAGGTTGTAGATGTTTAACAAGCTGTAAGGAAACTATTTGCTAAAACTCATTAAGCATTTTATGTTTCATCAGTTGTCTGGATCTCACACACATTTACTGGGTACTACTGCCAGGTTTCTTGGAAATGAAATGATTTTGCTTAATTTTGTTGCAATTCAGACTTGGTCTGTTCCAGCTAAAGCAGCGTAACCTAATTAGCAGGTAGGCTGAGAATGCCAATGAGCAATCTGGCCTGTTCAGCTCTGCATCCTCTTTCCTCCCCTGCTTGCCAAAGTTCCATAAGAGCCAGAAAACAATAGGGGGAAGGATAAAAGGGAGAGTTGTCAAGAGTAATTTCTGTATCAAAATGGGCTGATAAGTTATGGATTTAGTGCAGCCCCAGTGGGATATCTGCATAAGCCTGTGCACTCCCAGGGGCTGTCAGGCACAGGCAAATATTGTGTAGGTGACCTGCAACAGGGCAGATTTAGGGCCAGAAGATTCTGGGTTGTCTCTTGCTGGTGCAGACCATCATGGAGCTTCCAGGGGATGGTGCTTCCTGCCAGACTGCTTTTTGTCTCTCCAAGGATGCCATGAGTAAAATGTGTTAGTATTTATTTCAGAGACCTGGTTTTATTTGAAGTTTTGACAAACTTGATAAATAGTGCTTTGAAAATATCTCCCATATAGTTACTCTTCCATATGCTTAATAATGAATTATCTGATGTTTTCCAGGACTGGCAGGTGACAGGTGACAGGTCTTGTTGGGGGCAGCGTGTTGCTGCTTGGGAGTGTGTCCCAGGGCTGGCTTCCTTCCAGCACTAAAGCCAAGGAGCCACTGTGGACTCTGGATAGTCCAGCTTCAGCTTGCTCAAACACAGTGGTCCTTCCAGTGCTGGTGTTTCCACTGAGCAGGCAGAGCAGTTTCTGTGCCCTCGTGCCCTCCAGTGCCCCAGCCTGCTGGGTTTGTACTTGCTCCTGTATATATTCAATGATGTGATGTTGATAATGTGTTTTGCAGTAATTTTCCTAATGTTTTCATAAATAGATGAGATTTGGGACTTTCCCTGAATTTTTCCAGTGGTACTAAGGGATACTTGCTTTTAAAACATTTTTCCATTTCCTTCTATCACTTTTATTTTCTACCAGTAACTTTTCATTATGTTGTGCACTGATCAGGTCTTTCTGGTGTGTTATTTTTCCATGACTGATCTTTTGTCTTTAATTTTTTTACAAAATTTAGACTTTGTTAGATGTAGGTAAGATGATAGCTTGCACAGGAGACATGATGCTCTCTTGTAAGCCTTGACTGGCAGAGATTTCTAGATAGGATTTTTTTCTGAAATGTGAACAGTGAGGCCAAGTGTCACCTGGAGCAGCCTGTGCTCAGGGCACTGTACAGGTGTCTGTCCACCCTGCCTTTGTGGTCCTTGTGGAAGGGTGAGCTAGTTTGATGGAGAGAAAAGAGCCAGAGCAGAATAACTGCTGGCTCTGTGCTGTTCTATTGGCTTTTGTCTATCATATTTATTTGTACTTCAGAGTTACTTGCCACCTGACAGTAGCTGTGACTCTGGAAAGGCCACACAAAATCACTCATGGCTTGGGTGCCTTTTGGAAGTGCTGCAGCAGCCACAGCACTGGGTGCTGTGGAGAGAAAGAGTTTGGGTGGGAAATCTGCAACATGGGGGTTTCTCCTTTCATATGGAAAGAGGTTTTGTGATGGTCTTTGAAAGCTTTTATTATTAACAGTTTCTTTTTAATTTTTAGTCTTTAAGGTAAAATTTGATGCAGCTAAAGGAAGTGTAGGTAGAACATCTCAGTCCTGCTCAAGGGAAGACCAGGAGGAGGGGAGCAGCTTTGGGGAGCCCCCAGCCAGCAGGTGCCAGAGCTTCTCCTGCAGCACCTGGTGCAGCCACCTGAGTTTGGCTTTACCCCCCCTGCAGGGAGCAATGTCCCACTCCAAGGGCTCATCCCTGCTCGGAGGTGGGGATGCTGGGGTCCTGGGCTGTCCCACAGGGCTCCATGCTGTGCATGCCAGAGCCCAGGAACCTCCCACCTGCTTACACCAGGAGTGATTTTTTTTTTTTTTTTTCTCTTTTGTAGCTTTAGCTGTTTTGGAAGGTGGTTTTAGGGCCCAGGCCAATCTGGGATAAATTAAAACTGCACTCCAACAATTCCAAGTATTTGGATTATAATTATTTCCATCTGTCTGTCTTTGTTTATTTACGTTTTCAAGAAAGCTTCAGTAGTACTCAGAACAGCTTTATTGTGATAGAAATTTCTAGCCCAATGTGATTTGAAGATTCCTGTGCTGATTCAGTGCAGCAAAGCCGTAGAAAGCCTATTTAAGACCACGGGCTGACAACACTTCACATTTTCTTTCCCACTTCGGGCTGAGATTACAGCCAACTCCCTGGCTTTTTTCAACACTTTGTTTAATTAAGACCAATATTAAAATTCGTTTGGTTGCTTCTCTTATTTTTCTCCCTGCTTCTGCCTGAGTGTCCAGGAGTTGCCGTGCCTGCCCGGGGCTGCTGGAGCAGCGTTCTGAGGGCTTTGCCCCGCACGGGCAGCGCCGGGGCCGGGGAGCCGAGCAGCGCCGAGCAGAGCCGAGCAGGGCCGAGCAGAGCCGAGCAGAGCCGAGCAGCGCCGAGCAGGGCCGAGCAGAGCCGAGCAGGGCCGAGCAGGGCCGAGCAGGGCCGAGCAGGGCCGAGCAGGGCCGAGCAGAGCTGAGCAGCGCCGAGCAGGGCCGAGCAGGGCCCGTGTGCCCCGGCAGGGCTCAGCCCCCGGCTCTCGCTGCTCCCAGGGCCGGGCCGCGGCTTGGCCAGAGCAGGCAGGCTCGGGAGCTTTCCCTCCTGGCAGCAGGAGCCTGGGGCTGAGCTCATTCCTCTGAGCAGTGACTTCACACCCCGAAGGATGCTGCTGTGGTACCTTTAGCAGAGGCTGCAGGAAATTGTACCCAGCTTTCACTGGGCCATAGTCCTGCTTTGGTTTTCTTCCCAGCTCCATGTAACAAGAAATTTATATCTTGTTTGCCCTTTCTTTTTCTTACTATGTTTTTTTTTTATTTTGCTGCCAAGACCTTTCTCATAGTTTTGAGAGAGAAATAGCTTTAAAGATTGATACGTCTCAAATGCTCATTGCCTCTCCACATCTGGTGTCTTACTCCTGATTTATAAATCATTTTTAAAATCAGAAGCACGTGTCAGCTGCAGCAAAAGACTTTCTGTGTTAACGGAGTAGACAGAACTCTTGTCAAGCTTTTTCTAAAGTATATTGAAACTTTAACTCTCTTCGTTATCCCTTCTCTCTGTCTGTTTCATTCTGGAGCTTGCACCTCAATCTGTCTCCAGGAGTTTTTTGGTGTGACCAGGCATCACTGCTGGAGGTGTTTGCAGAGGTGAGAGCTGTGGGCTGGGGCAGCCTGGCTGCTCTGCACCTGCACAGGCCACCCACCTTGGTCATGGGGTCCCTCAGCAAACCAGTGTCACAGAGCCCCTGGTCCCTGCAGCCCCTCTGGGAGTGAATGCTCCTGCAGCACTGAGGGAATCAGGAACTCAGACCGTGTGAGACTGCATAATTTACTTGAATTTATTTTTTTTTTCCTAGGCTAATGAACTGAAGTGTTGGTATTGGTAGTTTCAAAGCAAAAAATCCCTACTGGCGTTTCTCTACTGGTCTTAAAAGGGAGCTGTGTGAATATCTTGGGGCACAATCTGAGTACATTCATTCCCTGAAACTGAAACTGCAGAAAATTTGGCTGACAGTAAGTATGAAGGACAGCAATAGACATTTATATTATTTAAATATAATTTAAGTAATATTTAAAGTTTAACTCCGGACTTTTGTGCTGGAACTGACTCAGTTTTTTTCTTTTCAGTCACTAGAGGTAAAAAAACCTCCACAACCTTACAGGACTAATAAATTGTGGGAAATGTTTGTAGCCTGTCAATGACTCAGTTACAATAGCAGTTGCGTGCAACTGATGACATAGTGAGCAGCAGTGACATTTGTTTTCCTGTGAATTTGGGAAGCTCCCACAAGAGCAAAGACCCATGGTTCTGACCCGATTCCCTCACTTTTTGGATCTAGAAAAATGCAGTACCTTCAGTTATCATAAAGAATTATCTTCCCTGTCCTATTTTATTTATTTTGAAAATATATTTATTTATTTTGAAAAGATTTGGACTGTCTATTTCACAATACCAAAGCAAAATAAAAAAATCTTTGTATCTTCTTAATCCATCCTTTGTAGTTTTCCTGCTGTAGGGGAGAGCTCCTGACCTCCCTGGAGGTCATCTTCCTCCCAGGCAGTGACCCAGTCTTGCTTTCATCTCAGTCCTGGAGCAAGAGACATGTCCAGGGGCAGAATGAAGGGTGCACGTTGGAAATCTCCACTTCTCACACCCAGTATTGTCACACCAGCCTCAACAAAAGGTGTTGCTTTGGGGCTTCTCATACCTCTTTCATTTGCCTGCAGTATTGTTGTCACAGATGTAAGGATTGATTTATTTTTACTGTTTTGAACTCTCATATCAGGTTAAGCTGAATATCTGCCACCTGAGGGTAAATATAGTCTGGTTGCTACAGTAGAGGTTGGACATTTATTGTGCTGTTGGCTTCCTGCAGTACCCTTGGCATTCATCTCCCTCTGCCAGCAGTACCTTCCTGCCGAAGGCTAAAGACAAGGATGGAGTGTTGCACCACTGGAAAGCCTGGAATTTACGGCCCTGGAAACACAGTGATTACTAAATGTCTGTAGTTTTTGCTCAGGCTTGGAGATCTGTGGGACTGATTTCCCCACCGTGGATTTAGTGTTGCAGAAGCAGCAGCGTTTCACAAGTGCTGTGATTGCATCCTAGGAGAGTGGGGTCAAAGATAACAGCGTTTCTCTTTCAATCAGAGCAAAATAATGGGGTGAGATGAGGCTGGGTGGAATTTTTCAGTCTCCCTGACCTTGTCTGTGCTGAGGAGCAGCAGTGCTGGCTGGCCTCTGCAGCAGGGCTTTCCCCAGCTCTGGCCCTGCGATGCTGCTCCCAAAAGCTTTGTTCAGGGTGAGCAGTTTCTATGCCCCTGTCTGAACCTCTGCTCAAATCCTCTGTGTTCTGAACAAAATGGGAAAGCAGCTGAAAAGTGTAGGGGCTTTGCAGTGGCCTTCCAGGGAATGAGGAGGAACCAACTGTGGGTGAAGGCAGAGAGAGAACTTGTTAACACTCGAGGGAGAAGAGGGTGGAAAGAGGGGAACCTGTGGTCATGTCTATTTTTCAAAGTTTTATTGCTCTTGCTAACTCCAAGCAAGTTGTAATTCAAAATTCACAACTCAGATCCACAAATGATTAAAGTAATGGATTTAGGATTTCATTGTTCTGGTTTCTTGGTTATCTGAGGCATGCAAAAGCCATGGGCTAAACCTCATTTGACTTCTTGCAAGAGCAAGCAGCTTTTTTCTCTTGTCCTGTTTTCTTATAGCAGCCTTGAATCCTGCAGGAGCGCTTTGAAAGCCGACGGCAGAAGATTATTAGCTGATGCTAATGGGGAATCGGGAGTGTGAATGGTGTCTTGGCAACAGCTGAATAGAGTGAGATGAGTATCTCAGAGCTGCAAGGTATCTACTTAAAGGGGGGCAGTTGATAACACGGGTCCTGCTTGAGGGTGCTTGTGAGTCACACAGACTGAGTTTTGAACACCCCCAGTCACGGACAAATTTCCAGTATTAAAAATCCTGCTACAGAGGAGTTTGCTGCTTGCTCGGTTTCCCTTGCACTGTATCTGTCCCCTGGGAAGGAAGCCTTTACCTTTCATCTTTAGAAAGTAGTATGTAGCTCATGCAGATGTAAGGGATCCTCATTCGATTTTTACTTATTTTTAGTGCACATTAGTTGTTCCCACTGTATTGTTATAACAATAGAAATCCAATATGTTTTTTTCTGTGATTTGTTTTCTTAACAAGATCTTGCGTTTCTGCCACTTCTTTTTAAAGCTAGATTAAATCCTCTCCTAAATTTAATTCGACAGAAATGGCCCCAGAATTCTGCATTACCTGCGTGTAATTGGCTGCTTTACATCCCCTTGTTAATGAAAACGATGACATTTGGAACTGGGAGCGTGCCCCTGCCCCGCTCGCCTGGATGTGGCGGCAATCTCATGTGCGGCAGGGCCCGAGCATCCCCGGTAGCCACGGCAACAGGGCCGGCGGGGCTGGGGCTGCGGCTCCCTCCGGCTGCAGGCGCGGTTTGCGGGGCGCTGCTGCCGTCTGCAGCACTGCCCCAGCACGCGGATTTTTCCATGTGATCATGAACCTGTGTGGCTGTAAATTGACCGGTTCTGAAATGAAGGGTTGAGTAAGATAAGAGAAATGAAATGAAAACGCTCATAAATTAGGGGGCAAAGCCTAGGCTCGCTTTACTCATAAGACTTCTAATGTCTTTAATTTAGCAAATTGGCTGCTTTCCTGAGCTGAATTACAGCAAGGCACCCGGCAATTTATTTGAAGGGATTGAGCACTGGGTACCCAAATTAATGTCTGTATTTTACTTTATTTTTTTTTCCTTTTTGAGATTTATCAGACCCTGAAATCAGTCATGGGGGGGGGGNTGGTCATTGTGATGTTGGTGGGGGGGGGGGGGGGGGTGTTGAGAGGGGATAAAAAAGACATGAACCAAGCACCAAAAAACCTAAAAAGACAACTCCGTATTTTAGTGATGACCTAGGCTTCCCCACACTGAGATTTCCAACGATGAGATAGGACCTATTACAATTCCCATCTGTTGGAAGCCTGTTGTGGTTTGCTGAATACCACAGAGAGAGGCCATGTGAGTTGTGTTTGAGGGGGAGTTGATGGCAGAGCTGTACCAGGGACCAGCGAACATGAAACTGGAGTGCTGGAGGTGGCTGCACAGGGGACAGGTTTGCAGTATCACAGATGTGGTGTTCTGGGGCACGGTGGAGAGGTGACCCATCCTCCTTGCTGTGGGCATCAAAGGAATACGAGGTTATGAGGCAATTCACAGAGCCGAGTTGGTGGGAGTCTTATCTAGAAAAGGATTTAGGTGTTAAGCCCAAAGGGCAGAACATGATTCACCTTACAGAAAAACAAACCAGGGAAATGATCTCTGTGTGGGTTTGCTGTGTCCTGTGGAGTTGAGCGGTCCCAGGCTGTGCCTGTGCTTGCTGACTGCCTGTGCTAAAAGAGATACTTTCTTTCCTTAAACTTCAGTGGAGTGGGTGTCTGTGAACGACCCCTCCGGCTGCAAAGAGGGCTGTGAGCTGCCTCCCGGGAGCTCTCGGGATCCCAGGACGTCCAGCAGCTCGGCCCCGCCTTCTGAGAGCGCTGCGGGAGCGAGCGGGGCTGCAGCAGAGGCTGGGCAGAGCCCGCTGCTACCGGGGTAAGTGGTGTGCTGCCCTCAGGGATTTCTGAGCTGTGCCCTGCCTGAATGATTCTGCAGCTGCTTTTTATACCTGGACGAGATTAATTTTGTTTTATTCACCCCCGTATCATGCAGGAGACCAGAACAAGTTGGTTTTGCCCTCATCACCTCAAACTTGCACCCTGGCACAGCTCATCATGGGCAATTTTATGCTGTTTACATTTTAGTTATGTTCTGTAGTAGTCTTCCGGGAGTCAGCTTGATATTTAAGAAAAAAGACTCGATAATAAACCAAAACATTGAAGGGAATTTATTTTGTTTTATCTTGTTAGCTCTTGGCTTCAGGAAAAAATAATGACATATTTTGACTTGTTGGTTCAGCAGCAAAGCATAAAGCTTAATTGTCAAGAGCCATTAATCCAAAAGAACTGGCTTTTGATTTTTTGGTGGGGTTTATTTGTGGGATTTTTTTTGCTTTATGCTGCTAGCTAATCCTAATAATGAGATTAAACCCACAGCACTTAAATCTGCATTCACTTTTTCATTGAAATCTGTTATTTACAAATGCAAATGAATTCAGATTAATATTTTCTTGGTTTGGGCTCCAAACCTAATAAGATACACCAGGCAATGAGGACCTGGGCAGGGAACCTCCCAGAACAGATGCATCCATCTCTGCTGGAGAATGAGCATCTATCAAAAAAAAAAAAAAAAAAAAAAAAAAAAAAAAATAACAAAAAAAAAAGTNCTAAACCATGGCTGAACATTCAGGAAAAGGAGGGGAGTTAGGACTTGGAAGCACAGCAGGCACTGTGGCTGGAAGCATTCCTGGAATGCGCCTTGCATCAACCCCAGTGCCGGTGGCGGGGAGGCCAAGGTGCCAAGCTGCACCCCCAGGGAGATTTGGCACAGAGAGTTTATCTTTTAGGAGAAGGAAGGAACTGGTTTTGGCAGCTCTTTCTTGAAGGGAGGTATTGTAAAAGCACTTAGAACCCTGCAGAGCTGTCCCAGCTGAGAGTGAACTACAAAGGTGTGGGGTGTGATTGCTGTTTCAGGGCTCAGAAAAATGCCAGGTATTCCCCTACAGAAAAACACAGTCCTGCCTCAGCACAAACACAGCAATATGGTTTGATATGACACATTGTGTTTATAACCAGAAATGTCAGAGGAAAGGCACAGAGGGTATGGATGTGTGGTGTTGAGAGATGTATATGCGCACGAGTATTCTTCATTGTTTTTTAGTGTTACTTAAAGTCTCTTTTCTGCCTCCCTTTCCACCCTACCCCTACAGGCAAGCAGGTCGATTTTAGAGGGGTTTTAAGGAGATGTTTTGGCAACCTATTTTTTGAAGAACATTGTTGGTGAAAATGAGATACTTTGGGAGAAATCAAAGGAGGGGGACAAGAGCCACAGAGGGAGAAGGTGGTGGGATGTTTAACTCAGGAGGTGATAAGCCCTGAAATGAAGGTAAGGACCACATGAATCCCACTGTTCACAACAATGGCTTCCAGTTTGCATTTTCAGTTCCCAGTTGAAGGATTTGACATATGAAATAGCCTGTGTCCTCTTGCCTTTGTACTACACAAAACATGAAGCTGAGCCCAGGGGCCACAGGGACCCAGGCAAATCCCAGGAGGTGGCTGGAGGTAGCAAACCTCTCCTGGATTTTGGCTGAGCTGGGCTGAATGGCTTGACAGGGTGGAGGTCAGGACTATACAGAGGAAGGGCTGGAGTGATGGGGGACAGGGATGGGTCATGTGGGAGAGAAATTTTGTGGTAGTGAAAGGGAGCAGGCAGTTGAAAACATGCTGAGGTGATGGTTTGTCTGCATCCCGTACCATGGTGGGGCTGACTGAGCAAGCAGTGGTTCAGAAAACCAACACAAACGTTCCACACCCCATTTTGCTGTGAAAATGGGTAGCAGCATGTTAAACAGTCACCATTCTTTCAGGATCCTTGCCGAAGAAAGCAGCCAATGGATTCCTTGCCCGCAGTGCAGCAGCAAGGGGAGCACAGACCCTGCTGTGCTGAGCCTTTCTGTCTGCCAGAGCACTGTGTCTCTTCCCTAAGTGAATGATTTATGTGAGCAGCCACCACACACCAATGAACTATATTTGCAAATAATACGGTGGTTATGTTGCTTTCAGGAACTCCTTTTACACTTCAGTTTAAGAATTGATTAGTACTCAGTGATGTTTGAGCACTCAAATGCTCATGAAAGGGTCAGGAAATTCTGTAAATATAGCTACAAAAAATCCTTTAGCTATGTGACTCAAAGGAGTATCAATTCATTCTATGTGTTTAAATGTGATTTTTTGTATTTCCCATCTGCAAGAGCAATAATTTTTTCTCCAAACACTCTGCATATCCAGAGCTTGTTGGGAAAGCACAGGGTCTCCTGCATCTGCACAGAACTCCCCACTTCCTGTCATTTCCTAGATTCAAGTGAAATACCAGCCTCATATGAAGAGAAAAAGACCACACAAGACCACATGTTGTTTACTTTGGGCTGATTATTCACATGTTACGAGCAGCCAAGAGAGGAGGAGAGTTTTTCCCCTAAGTTTTAAAAGCATAATTCCGTCAAAACAATGATTGTCTTTGCTTTAACAAAATTTTTTCAGGGGATGATGTCTCCCTACTGAGATATAAATGCCTGTATTTGAAAAATACAGCCCCTCTGGTTTATTTTATCATTTGGAAGTAAGCCACCCATGCCTAGAGTAGGCACTTCTGTGTTGCTAACTTTCTTTTCTTTGGTATCATTTTTCTAAAAATGAATTTCAGAATTTAATTTTGATTGCTTCGATCAGCCTTGTTGCACTGTCAGTGTATGCTCTCTGCCCTCATTCTGGGGAATGGCACAGGGGCAGCTTTCCAAGGGTGCTGAGGCCACAGGCCCGGTGAGGAGCGTGGCAGTGATTCCCAGGGGGCTGCACACTTTGTCTTTGCGCAGTTTGATGCCACATGAACCACTGGGTGCACCTGATCTGCAGGGTGGCCACTCGCAGAGACAACGAGGGAAATGTCAGGAGGGCTTCTCCTTGGGATGTTCCAGGTCCCTTGGAAGTCTTCCCAAATGTCTTTCATGCAGGAGGTACGGGAGGGTTTGGGGGGCTGGCAGATCACCCAAGGTCCCAGCAATGAAGGATTAGGTCACTGTAACTCCAGCAGTTGTCTACACAAGGCTGGGTCAGGAGTGCTTGTGTTAACAGAAAGAAATACAGTTTTTCTAACAGTTAAGAAGAGAGAAATCCTGTCCTGTTAAAGCTGACATGATCCTACATGGCTTACAACCCCTTCTCTATGTTATGCATTTAGGGACCCTTTCTCTGCACACTCACAGCTGTGGCTATATGGACTTGTAACAAAATACTGAAACACAGGTACAAATCTTAGCCTCACGTTTCAGAAATCACAGCTTCCTTCTTTCCCTCCCCTGCCTCTCAGAATCCCTCCCTTTGGAGAGGATGCAAGTGCTGTTGCTGCCTCTTGTGTATACTTTCTGTCCTCTTTGCTGTACAACTGGGGTTCATCCAATTGATGCTATTTACACCCCAGATTGCTATTTTGTGCCTTGTGTTGGGTTTCCAAAGCAGACTTTTGGAATAAGAATACAAATAGCTGTTCTGAGTATTTTGTGCTCTAAAAAGTGAATACAGTCAACAGATGCCAAGATGTAATAGATCAAACTGAAGTGCTATCTTAATGCTTTAGCTTGAAAGGGGAATGCTGTAAAGAACAACAGTGATGTAATCTAAGCTGTATTTGAAATCTCATGAAGATTCAGGTCAACAGGGTTGAGAGCCGAAATTAATGGATGTTTGCTGTAACAGCTGCAGTTAAATGTGGAGGTTTCACAACCAAAACTCAAAGGGAGTGTTGCAAACGCACATGGTGCTGAGTGCCTGATGTTGTAGAAAAGTGAACATCAGAGGGAGAGGACTCAACATCTGGCATCCATGTGAAAAAGAAAATCTCACATGCACTGAAGGCCACAGTGACCCGGGATGCTATGCTGACAAGGCTGCAAAACAAGGAAGGGCTACTTCTTACTTTAGGATCTAATTTTGCAGGATTGGAAGAAATAATAATGAAGAGAAAGGTGGCTTGTTCCTCTAAGGCCTTGCAAGTGCTTTCACTTTGTCTGGGCTGGATGTATGCCACAGTGACAGCACTATCTGTTCCCTTCATCTCTGCTCTACACCTATTTCTGGGAGAGGAGAGTGAAGCTCCCTCTGCATGTGTTTTGTCTCCTCAGGAGGATGGAAGATCACTGTGACATTGGTTTGTAGTCTTTATTGTATGCTCTTGTGAGTTCCTAAAAGGGTAGAATTGTTTCTCTAGTAAATGCCATGATGACCTCCCTCTCTGTTTCCAATCTCTTTTGAATGGTGTATCTGCAAGAGCAGTGTTAGAAATTCATATGAAGTGCCCCTTATATATTGGCAGGTGCTTTGGTCTTAAGGCACAAAAAGAGACACAGACCCTGCTGTAAGCCAGACGAGTACCTTGATTTGTATTGATAGTTGTATTCCTAGCACTCACTAAAATCCTGCTGGATTCAGTGGGAGCTCTGGGCATGTGTCTGAGGCATAACTTGCATTACTCAGTGTTGGCACCTTTACTGTTTCTTGATGTATGAAAATTAAAACCACAATGTTGTGGTTTAGTAGGGCTAAGCAACAGCTGTCTCCTTCATTTTGGAGTCTGTGGTTTCCCCAGTGCTTAAGGTTTTGTCTGCTTGTTTTCCCTCTCAAATTCTTCGAAGTGTGATCAACTTTGAGAATTGTTACACCTCTGAGCCTGGGCAAGTGAAGGCACTGTGTGTGTGAACCTTGACCTGTTCATTTCATGAGAGAGCATCCTTCTCTCATGTTCTCCTTGGCTTCCAAATATAATTTTCAAAAAAGCTCAAGGCAAAATATCCAAACTATGATGGGCTTCTATGTAGCCAGAAGAACAGAGGAGGAGGAAGAGATTAACTGGGGAGAGACATGACCTGACAGAAGTAGCAGCAGGTGGTGTGGAGCTGCTCCTACTGAAAAAGGCAATGGTGTCCCAACTGATGTGAATCCATCCTAACAAAATGTTTCCTGGCACAAGGAATGAATGCAAGCTTTCCTATTTGATCTCTGGTTATGTTTAACTGGATAGGTAGATGTTTATCAGTGTCTCTGTAAGCCTTTTGCCTTATGTTGAGCAAGCATCTCAGCTTTTCCAATGATTTTTCTTTAATTTATGATCTGTAGTCAAGTGAGGGTTTAAGTTGAGCACTTAAAGGTTTCCAGTGTGCTTGTCCCCTTTATTTCTTGTGCTTCTCAATTATTGGCATTTGCTGAATTTTTCAGGTAATGAAAAAACTTAGAATTAACAAAAAACAGAAAAAACAAAAACAAACCAAGAAAACTGAGTAGAGGAATTTTTTCAAAAGCTCTCTAAATACTGATACATATCCCTTTATCTAAAATTTGTATTTTAGAAAACTTTACTAACGTAAATCAAAGTGCTAATTTTGAGCAGATAAGAGTCAGAAGCAGTTCAGAGAGGATGAATGGACCTACACAAGGCACCCTTCCATAGTTGGGGGAGCAAGCACTGTCTCTGCTGAACAGACAGAATCCTGGGTTTGGATTTGCCAGTGAATTTCTTCTAAATGGTGCTGATCACATTTAAAGGTTCCTGATTAATTTGTTTGTGGCATCTAGAATTTAGTATGTTGCTGTTTCAGAATCAAATAGAAGCAAATAATGTTGAACAAATTTGACAGCGTATAGAGCGGCTGAATGCAGCATTTGACTCCAAAAGCAAAAAAACTTTGAGTTTATTTTGTTTTTAGCATTAGTGCGTACAACAGATAATTGTATCTGGGAAAAAATAGTAAAGGAAAAAGAAAAATAATTTTTAAAGTAGCACTTTCAAATCAAACCTCCCTACATCCACTATGTCGTATCAAAGGAAAAAGGTAAGGTAATATGAAGTGTAAATTTCATTTTATTGCATAGAAATATATTTTGATAAAATAACTGTAACCTCTCAGCTACAGGAATTGAGGCTGTGATGACTTTGAACTCAAATTCTCATATCAGCTACTGATAAGTTTATATGTTTTAAATATAATTTCTTGTTATTGATATCATGAGAGTTACCTTTTTCTCTCTGTTCCCACTCTATTTGTTTCCAGTCACTCCTAACTTTCTGAAATTCAGTTTAGATGTTGAAAAGAAATGCCTATCCAAAACTCCAAGGCTCCCACAACGCATGACTTACAGTAAATGCTAAATTTAGTCTAAACTGTTATTACAGATATCTTTGAGGTTTTCTGTTGCTTGTCATCTCTCAGGATCAGAAACCAGTTTGCTTTTACAGATCTTTGTTGTGTGCTTGGAGGGCAACTGCAGCTCTAGACACGGCTTCTGGGAAATCTCTTGCCACTGCTAGAGTTGAGAGTGTGAGTGCAGATGGTCACCTTGGCTGTGAGCTTCCAAATCCTGTATTTGCTTCTATTGATTAAAACATTTTTTTGCTGCACTGGGTGCAGAGCACACCTGAGAAATTTCAAGTTTCGTTAATATTGATCTGCTATGAAGGTAAAATAGAATTTGAATTAAAGCAAATGAAACTCTGAAGTTGGAGAGAGGGCTGATGCATGCATCCTCTGGATTTACATTTGCATGTTTTCCCCAGTGAAGACTGTAATGTAATAGGGTAGAGCTGTTGCATTTTACTAAGTTTTTTACAGTTAATAACAGGCCTGACCATTACTTCCATTTGGTATCCAGATGGTGACACAGTATATTATGGATGACACTGAGGGAATTGCCATCTTCTTCTAGAAATTGCTTGTGTCAGGATTATAAAGAATGACATCTATTTCTGCAGTGTGAAAAATAAGAATGATGGAAGATGACACTGCTGCTAGAGCCGTGTGTGCATGGCTCAGATGCCAGCCCAGCCATTGTGCTTGTGGACACAAGGCTTGGCACCTTTGCAGGTGGTGATCTGCCAGTGTGGTTCCATGCTGTGCCTCCCAGTACCAGCAATATGTAGGTATTATTAATTTCCCAAGTGGGGGAACTGGTGGAGCAGAGAAGCACTAAGAGCACATGGTAAATCCTGTAGATTTCATACAGTAAATATACTTGTTAGAGAGGAGACACTTGGCTTGTGCTACTTCTGCTGCTCATTGCCTACTCTGAGGATGAGTGTCTGACTTGCTGCTTTTGAACTAGTTTTTGTTCCAACAAGCTTCACTGAAAATTGTTTCTGAGTTGCACGGAACTTGAAAGGAGCAGGTGCTGATGTTTGTTTTGGGAGAGGCACTGTCACTGCCTTTAAGGGGCTTTGGATCAGGTCCTCGGTGAGGTGTCTGTTTGGCTGCAGGACTGAAAGTCAGTATGAACACCTCAGCGTGGCAGGTCTTTAAATGCAAGATGAGATCAAGGGCACAAACATCTACTTTATTATGTCTTCCTTTATGGTGTTGACAACAGATCTCATTTTACTTTAATTGAAATAATATATGTGAGTGAAAAATATTGATCATGCTTTTTGTCATCATCAGTTGGGTGTCCTTTGCCAACTGTAGTGTCTGGAAGGTCTAAATCTTAAGTAAGTCCATGTTTGCATAACAAAACTCTCTCTCCCTTTTTTGCTTAGCAGTAAACTCCCAAACATTACTTCCATTAAATGTCCATGTGCAAGAAGAAAAAACTCAACCCCTCTATCCTTCCTGTTTCTCTTCTCTTTTCTTTATTTTTTTTTCAGATGATGACTAAAAATGTACATATTCAGGTACTCTTTAGACTGGCTCTTAGCAGACACTTATCAAACAGGTTCAGCTACCCACAGGAGCTGGCCCTTTAACAGTTTTCTGGTGTCTTTAGTCTTATTAACTCATTAACTGGGAAAAGAAAGATAAATGCAGCATCAGACCATGGATTATGCCTGTAATGAAGGGTTAAGCATATATTTTCCATGGCAGCGTGTGGAGTCATCTGGGTCTCTAAGGAGGTTTCATGTTGTCTTCATAATAGATTCTGTCTTTGTTCAGTCTTCTGACTGTCCTCAAAATTTTATTTGGAGAAAGGGCTCACATTATATGATCCCTTAAGCCATGTTGTGAATTCCTGCCCCGTGGGATGCCTCAAGCCTCAACGTTTGCGTCCTTTGGTGACGGAGGTTGCTGCCACAAAAGGCTCTCTAAGAGACAGGGACCTTGAGAAAAAAAATCTGGCATCAACAACTATGTTGTGACCTTTTCATTGTTGGAGTGCCTGGCTGTTGCGCTGCTTTATTGGTCTGAATGTTTTCCAGAGAGAGAACATGGAAGGTGGTAGCAACAGCACGAGGATTATTCTTAAATGTTAGAGCCTTGTTTGGGATTGATGCAAAGAAAGTGAAGAGGAACATGCAAGAAGCAACCTCTGAAAGCATAAGAGATGTCTAAGGGAAATTCCAGGGAAAATTCTCTGAAGTTTGGGGAAAAAATTGATCCAAAAGGAAGAAAGAGAGAAACATCAAAAAAGAAATAGCTAGTAAGCTTAGCTCCAAAAATTAAATTGCTTCAAACTAGACAAGTTTTGCTGTGATCAATGGCTTTACAATGTAATTTCCAACAAATACAGTTTTGAAACACAAAACTAAAAGCTCAAATTTTCAATCTTCTAGGTCTTATTTTTAGACAAAAATATAGTTCCTACAGGGTACAACTTGAGACAGCTGACTTAGGACATCAGTAAACAAGTGGCATATGTTTTTCAGGTGGTTATTCCCAGGTGTCTTGCTATCCCTCCTCTGCATGTCTATAGAAGGCTCAGGAATTCCTTGCAGGCCTTTGTAAATTTGAACTGTTTTTAAGAATCATGGGCTAACAGATGAAGAAGAGATGTTGTCATCAACTCGCCAAAGTAAACATAGTTGCAATGAGTTTTCATCAATAACTCTGCAGAATTATGCAATTCAGTTGTCTTTCAGTTAAACTTTGGGGGAATTGCATAAATCTATGGATGTACCTGAGCAATCTTCCTGTGTTGCTGTCAGGTGCTTCATTTCATCTTGGTAATTTTGTACAGAACTTCACCCTGAGTAACAGGGTTTGGAGCAAAGACGAGATTCTACTTGCATCTGCAGGCACCTGCAGAAGAGCTGGTCTGCCCCTGCTCTGCTGGCTCTCTGGTGGGAGCCATGGGGTGTCAGTGCCTCTGAATGTGCCTTTGTGTCCAGGTGAGTGGTGACACTGATGACAAGGGCAGCAGGACAGGCTTTAGGTGGTCTTGTTCCCTGGTTCAAGCAGCTTTCAAGGGTGTTTCACAGGGTTTCACGGGCACGAAGAAAGGATTTCTCCTTATACTGAGACAATTTTCATTGACGCTGGGCACTTCCTCACCATTCTGTGAAAGTCCTACATAAAAAGGCATTACTAAAACCTGACATTGTCCTTCATTTTTCAAAAACCAAATTTCCACAGCTGAATGGGGGAGCAAATATCACATGGAGTTGTGAAATAAATATTCCCCAAAGTTAACTAGAAAATCCAGAGACTTGCTCTGGGTTCTGCTTTAGCCTGCCAGCTGATATGCTCTTGTTGCCTGCTCAGTAATTTGTCGGGAACAGGGAAGAAGAATTCAGACTTGGCAAGCTGGTGCTGCAGACAGATT
The DNA here is from genome assembly GCA_013398175.1 of Climacteris rufus. Classification (NCBI taxonomy): domain Eukaryota; kingdom Metazoa; phylum Chordata; class Aves; order Passeriformes; family Climacteridae; genus Climacteris; species Climacteris rufus. The sequence goes on from VZRZ01004549.1 coordinate 4,124,096, forward strand.
TTGTCAGATGAAATCCCAGTAGACGTTAGTCCAACATCAACAGCTCCTGAGCTATCACATGGGAATGCACAGGGAGATAAAACCAACATCCTAAAGGGAGGATCCTCTATTTTAAGGTGCAGAGAAGGGAATCTGTCTAATGTAATTTTTTTCCTTTCTTTGTGTAATCTTCCAGAGAAATGATGGAAAATGCTGGTTCCAAACACAGATACAATTCTGTCTTTTCTCGAATTCTCCACTACATCCAAAGTTGCTTAACTTCTCTCTCTTGTCTTTTCCTACATGTGAAGAGAAGTTAATCCTATCTGCCTTTACCTCAGAGGGATTGTGAGGGCAGAGTTTGGAAAATAATGTGCTGTCTATGCAAAGAATCCACAAATGACTGCAGGGGAAAAATACTCCAGGCCTACCGTTGGGAAACTCCAGGACCAGTCTACTGCTTTCTGGAAGTGGAGTGTTCTGTTACATAAACATCCTTGAAGCTTTGCAGAAGGGGTGACATTCACATGTGGGGCCTGACTAATTGGGCTTTGTGTGTGAAGAACGGGGATGGAGAGGATAAGGAAATGAAATCCCTAAGGTGCAAGCTGGGCCTCCTTCTTCCCATGGCCTGTACTGTTGCTTACGTGTTGGAAAGGGGTCTCAGAGCCTCCTGTGCCACTGAGCTGATGACTGGGAACTCTGTGGGCCCTGCGACCCAGGCTGCAGCTTAACTGCCCTCCCCAGCAGGGTGGGAGGTGTCCTGCTCAGCCCAGAGCCTGCAGCAGCCTCCAGCAGTCACTCACAGAGCATCCCTCTGCCCAGGAATTGATAATGTCCCTTTGTACTTATACCTGCATTAGCTCCACGGCTCTGGCCTCTGTTTAGGCATAAGCATCATGCAGACAGAATGTAACTCTTGGCTGCTTCTACAGCAGGAGAAGGGGGCTGCTAAATTCAGGAGCTTCAAGTTGCTCCCTGTAGGGTTTGCACTCTTCCACTGCTACTGTGGGGAACCCAGATCTCATAGCTGCTGCTTTGACAGCCAAACTGAGGTGGCACCAGGCATCCCTCCGTCCAAAACTCACTCGAGACCCACGGCTCAGTCCTCCCCAGCCCCACACCTTGCGGCAAAGTGGAGCTTCAGCATGAGTTGGAAGTCACCACTTTTTTGCACACACTTTCAAAAGCTTTGTCACTAGTCCTGACCAAAGAAAATAACTTGTTTCCTCCTCATCTATTCAGGGAAGACAATGTATACCAGGCACATAAATAGCTTGGTAGTGTCTAATATAAAATGCACATGTATATTTTTCTATATGTTATGACAAACACAGAATAATGATCTGCAGGTTTTCCATTCTGTGTAGAAGCTCTCAGGGTAATAGGTCGAATTTAGCAACTGGGACATGAAAGGATCAGATTCACAAGCTGAAAGAGCCAGTGTGCAACTGGTTAGGAAAGAGTAAAATCTGAATTCCCAACTCTTTTTCTTTTCACAGCTGTTAAGAGTTCAGTGGGTTGAACTGCAATCCTTCAAGTTCATCTGTTGACTCCAACACAAAACTATTATAAACTGTGCCTCTAAAACACGTGATGAAACATTTCTTGAGAGCTATTTATTCCAACTGCAGCAGAGGAAAGTTTTCAGAACACCCGGCATTTGGTAGAGGAAAGGTCTCTTGAGCTTTGCAAAAGGAGGAATTATTTGCATACCGGCGTAAGTTGCTTTTTGATTATTTTTTTCATTCATCACTGAACAAAATAATACTTCTAACTTTCCCCCACCACAGAAACAAGATCAAGTAGCGCAAAACTATGTTTAAGTGCCTAACAGAGTATTTGTATGAATTTTTTTATCTTTAATCATGTGGATTGGAGGTTTTATAATTTAACATAGAACTCAAGGTAATTTAATATCCTGTGTTTTCTTTCCTTTAATGTTTTATGTGTCTGAATAAGAGCTCATTCACTTGCAATAGTAATGCAGAAGTATAACAAACTGAGAGCTTCAATCAGGTGTGGGGTTTGCTAGCTTACAAATTACAAGAAGTAAGGAAGAGTTCGGGCTGATCTTTTTCCAGATGTTTCTTTTACATCTTTGCTCTGAAGTTTGATCTTATGTATACATTCTCCTTCAGGCTTTAGCTGTGGTAAAACACTTCCCATGCTGAAGATGGACCATGCGAATGTGACCCAAGCTATGCTTGATGCTGAGTCCCGCAGCACAGAGAACAACAGCAATGAGTATTTTTACATTCTGATCGTCATGTCTTTCTACGGGATCTTCCTGATAGGGATAATGCTTGGCTACATGAAATCCAAAAGAAAGGAGAAGTCATCCAATCTGCTTCTGCTCTACAAAGACGAGGAGAGAGAATGGGGGGAAGCTGTGAAGCCTCTGCCAACGGTAGCAGGGCTGAAATCTGTGCAGATCCCCATGATGCTGAACATGCTGCAGGAGAGCATGGTGCCATCCCTGTCCTGTGCCATCTGCTCCATGGAAGGCAGCAGTGTGAGCTCTGAGTCCTCCTCCCCAGATGTGCACTTCACCATCCAGGAGGAAGTGCTGGATACTGAACTAGGGGAAGTGTCAGAAACGCCCCTCAACGAGAGCAGCGAGGGTTCTGTGGAAAACATCCATAAGAACTCCTAGCACTTGCAGACCTCCCTTGATCAGCTGCCAAGGCATGAGTGGAGCTCCCACTAAGAACTTGTGGCTCTACATTTCTGCTCTCCAATGAACTTTGAACAGGTATCTGTGCTCCTGGGCCCGAGGTGTTCCCAAGAGCTGGCAGGACAAGGAAGCAGTGGTATCCAACTCCAAAGTGTAACTTGCACCTAATTGGATGGCTTAATTTTAATTGTTCCATTATTATTTCTTACTATGAAAGCTAAGAACAAGGTGATTATATATGTATTTCCTAACGAGGTAATTATTACTGGCATGTCTCTGCACATTTCAGAATTCTGTAAATATCTGGGAAATGTTTAGGGAAGTTACCCTAACGGAAGTGCCTGGTTCTTGAAGACAATGGGTAGTGCTCATTCACACAAAGCTGTGATAGACCAGAAATACTCTTACTCTGTTTTTCTTATGACAAACCACAGCCAGCAGCAGATTTGCTCAATGAGGCCTCATAAGCTGAAAACTTCTTGATGCAGTTCTTGACGGGAGATTGTAGCGTGACTGGAGGCTGACTTTAGACACAGAAAGATTGAAAGACAAAGGATAAAAAAGGAGGCACCAAATTTCTGTGCAGTTTGTAAAGCCCAGCTTCAGATCCATGGCACTTATCTATGTCTTTGCTTAAGTTATACCTGTACTGGCTGGGTCAGGTTCACCAAATTCTGCTGCAATCCAGCCTGTGACTGAGTTACTAAGAGAAAAGTGGTTTAGTTTTCTGCTTTTGTATTTTTTAAAGACATGTACATTTGCTTACTAAAGGCAAAGATCTGTAAGTTAAAGATGTTAAAAAATCTTTGTTACAGGTTGCAAGATGTCTAAAAGCTTGAACAGATGCTGCTCTGTTATGTCCCCTTGAAAAATAGGTGGAATTCTGAATGGAATTTAACCTAGCAAGGGTGAATTCCTGGCCCCACTGAAATCATCAGCTGAGTCAGGGACAGGCACAAGACTTTGTGCTTCTCTGTTGGAGTTAAATTCTCCATTTGAGGTCAGTAAAATTGTACCCATTTACAACTTTATAGAATCTAGACTTTCTGCTCAGTTTAAGCCAGTGTAGGTAAACATTGTGTTACATCTTTTTTTTTTTTAATCAGTTTGCATGTGACACATGCATTTCTATAAAGCTCTTAGCAACTAAATTTTAGAACTACCACAGACTTCCCCCTCCCCCTCGTTTAATGGTACTGTGACATTTTTCAAATGCTCATGAAATTTGTTGCTAAATTATTGCACTTTTAAAATAAGTAAACATTAATAAAAACAAGAAATTAATATTTCAATCATACCTTATATTTTATAATAACTTATTACAGTGTTTTGATTAGTTTTGAAGTATGAGGGCTGGAGAGCCTGAATCTAAAGCATTGCACAGCAAAATATTTGCAAAATGTCTCCACATATTTCCTGCACTAAAATAGCTCTGTGATTTATCCGCTGGCATTAGAGTTTGAGAGACAGCTTGACAAACATGAGTGCTGAGCAGCAGAAATGAACTGAAGCCAGAGTCTGCTGTGCTCCTGCCGTTGGGAAGGGCTCAGAGGGTTAATGTGATGTAGGGATCAGGGATCACTGTCTCTCTCTAACCACAGCAGAACAAAGGCTCCATTGTGCTCAGAAAGGGCCCGATTCCGGACAGACTGAAGGCAGTGGGAGTTTTTCCATCGACTTCACTGAACTTTGGATCAGACCATATAAAGCTTTTTGGTAGATTTACTCTAAAAGGGGCTGTTTTAAGTTTGAAAGGAGCCAAATTAAGTTTGGCACTTTGCCTGGAATCACTTGAATCCTGAAACTTTCCAAATGAGACTGACATGCGCAAGTTGTCACATTTTCCATTGCTTTCTCCTTCGTCCTTTACTTTTGGTATAAATGTATTTGTATCTGTACAAAACTGATGTATATAATTTCTAACATTGAGTTGTATATAATTGTCTCATGTATTTAAAGTTTATTGTTTCTACTGGCACTAATTTTATTTAAATAAAGAAACACGTTTCCTGGAAAAGTCTCCATGTTTGTTCACTACGTCAAACAGATTTCCAGTGACGAGACTGGGCACAATTCCTACAGAATCCTTTTCTTAGCCTCTTTTTGAAATGATTCCTTGTTCTTTACAGTGCTGCAGCATCATGGGCTGACTGCAGGGCTGAGCCAGGTGCTCGAAACCCACCTTTGGTCCCTGTTGGCTGTTGTGGCACTGGGCAGCACACCTAGGTCCTGAAGGTGTGCAAGCAAGGCCACAGGGATACCCTTCTGCAAAGACCTGGGCATGCTGGTGAGGCACTGGGGAGGCTGGCAAAACCGACCAGCTGCTATGGAAACTTGTATTGTTTATTCAGCCTCTGCACAAGTCTGCATTTTGAGTTTTTGGGTTAGATTTGTGTTGTAGCAAATTGTGTGGGTTAGGGTTAAGGTTGTGGACAAGTATCTGGCACAGATCTCTGGTCCCACTGGATTTCCACTACTTGGCCATGGCAGACAGCTGGCTTTGTCACAAGCTTTGACCCTGGGTCTCACTGCTGCTCTGTCATTTCCAGCATTATGTACAGGGGAGGTTTTGGGAATCTGGCTCCTGAGGTAGGGGGTAAATGTTGAGAGGCAACTTTGCACTTCCTAAATCTGTTGAGTTATGTGTACAGGGTCACCAGCACTGGCTAAGACCTGCTTGCATGGGGTAGCTTGAGGTTGTTTCAAAAATCAGATTGTTATAAAGTTGGATCTGCTCGCTTTCCCACAAAACCTGCTCCCCTGTGCTCTGCTCCCTTCACTCACTCCTTATTAAATAATTCTGGGGCCTGGTCACAAGCTTCTGTGGGCCTCAAGCTACCCATCAGCAAGGCTGTGTTTCCCTGCAGCAGTGTAATCTCCCGGGACAGCCGCAGTGTCCTGGAATAGCGGGTCAGTCAGCAGTGCTGCCTCTTCCACATTTACCCACGCGCTGGCTCGCTGTTTCAGTGTTTCCATTGCCACAATAATGAATCAGGAAAATTCTGACAGCACTGGTGATAAGAAGGAAAAACAGAACAAAATGTAAATTACAGCTCTGCTTCATGGATCAAAAAGGTAGCTTATTCCAGCAGTTTCTTGTGTTAAACTGAGCTGCTATAAAGGGAAACATTGTGTGCTTTGGGGTTTATTTACGCTGAAGTAAGCTAGTAAACACAAAAATGTGGCCACCTTCTTGCAGAATGCCATGGAGCTATTCTCATGTCATCGTGTTTCAGAAAGCCTGTGGACAGTTTTGAATGTATTTGCCTTTGTCTGAAGGCATTTGCCTTTGTCCAAATCAGTATTTTGGCAACAGCAGGGGACAAAAAAAAAAAAAAAAAAAGGCAAAAATATAAAGTTAGTTGCATGTGCAAGTGAATGCAATGATACCTTGAAGACAGTCCAGTGACCCTAGACTGCCAGGTAGCTATTATTCCAAAAGAGAAGAAGCATTGTCAATCTTCAAAAGCTACAGATGGAAGGAAAAGAATTGCCCCCATTAATCTTGTTTCAAAATCCTTTGGACTACTAAGGATTAAAAAGTAATAATATTTTTTTTCAAAAATGAATGACATTTCCTGTGTGCTTCAGTAACTGAGTTAAATCAGATTCAGAGCTAATAGATCTTGGCTTGAAGGCCATGACAATTGACTGTAATTTGACTGAATGGAGGTGAGCTTTTTTTACAAATGCATTTTTCCTTAAAGGAACACAGCAATTAAGCTCCCATTTCTTGGTAGTACTATACCTCATACATTTGCTGCAGCAGTAAACACATACCACCTTTGAGATAAAAGGAAGAGATGGCCACATGTGGCATGTGTATATGGTCTGGCTCTGTAAATAAAACTGCCAGCTCTCAGCTCCCTAGTGAAGACAATGCTTTTATCACAGCCATTTCAACCAAGAGATTAAATCACTTGCCTTTAATTTTCATCTAAAAATTTCAAAGATGGCAGGAGTCCCCACCACATGACAAAGGAGAATTCCCAGAGAAGTCCAAAGTGGGGTGCAACAGGTTTGTTGTGCCAGGTGCAATTGTGCCAAAGCTGGACCACACTCTCCCTGTGGTTGTCAAACTACCATGGTCACATAATAATAATTTTGGAACTTTTGTAGTAGTGGAAAGATGCTTTCTTCCTGAGTTAACAGTTGAATCTGAGGCATAAACGTTAGTAAAATTGTTTAGGCTATTGGTTTTCATGCGCTGATCATATTAGCCTCTGTGTATTTGCTTGATTTACTTTTGTATTCTTTTCATTTTCACACACCTCTGCAGTTCCTACTGAATCCAGCCAAAAATAGGTGCAAGATGAGCCACCTCCTTAGTGCATTGACACTTCTGTAACCAACTCAACTAGGCAAGAAAATGGAAAATAATGAAAAAAATCAATGCGTACCAGTTTTTCAAAGCTTAATTTTGGTTTGGTTTGTTTTGAGCAGGGTTCTAGTTTATGTTGGTCCAGGTTAGACTGAGAATTTTGCCACCCAAATGAATGACTAAAAGAAGGATAAAAAAGGCCATTGGATGGTGCATTACAGACCATGTTCCCAGCTCTATCCCTCAGTGTCTGTTCACCCATCCTGTGCTTATCTTGATTATCAGATGATGCTACTTATATTGCTGTCTGTAAAAGTATGGTATGTGTCTGATAAATGTGAAATACTTGTGAATCTCAGATGAAAGCAACAGTACAAATACAAAGCCTTGCCCACTTAGGAACAACAAAACTTTTTTGCCCTCCTAATAGATGCAACAGTAGCCACTGACAACAAATGCCAATTACTAGCACTTGGAATATTGCAGCTCATCCCTCCTCAGGTCAACAGAAATCATGTAACAGGACTTTTTACTGGTTGAGAGCTGGTGAGTAGGGCAGATATTCTGGGATGGGGAGACTAAATTCTGTTCCCCCTTCATCTCCAGGTTCACTGTGGTACGCTGGAAAATTACTTACTTTTATAAACGAGAGGCTAAGACTCTAGTTTATAAACTGTAAATAGCACACCTTCACTGCCTAAGGCTGATGTGAGGATATCTGCGTTGAGAATTTCAGAGTGCTGAGCTCTGATGGAAAGTGAGAAAAGGCAGAAGAGTAGTTTGTCCTTGGAGAAGGAACCAAAAAATTAAAGAACTTCCCCTGGAGCGAACTCCAGTTGTTTAGATGGAACTACCACATGATGCATCTTACCTGTGAATGCTGGACCTGGAGCAACCTGCTGTGGGGCTGGCCCCCAGCCTAGCCCTCCCTGGGACAGCTGTGTCTCATCCCAGCAATGCAAACATTAGCAGAACAGTGCAGATGAGAGGATGTGAGACATGCAAGTGGTTTTGAATTCCTTCCTAGCCAATACACAAAAGATCAATCTTTCCTTCTCTTCAGGAGGAAATATAAACCGTGCATCTTTAAGGATGTATTCTTTCCTCAGAACAGGATAAACTGATCAAGCAAGGTTTCCTGTAAGAGACAAGAGACAAAGAGAAAAAGTGAAGCTGCTACCAGTTTTTAACAATAGGTATGGAGTGATATAGCCTCAGTGGTGCCTCTTTCGAGGCCTTAATGAAACACCCATCCCAGCCTTTTCCTTACAAAGGCCTGATGCTCCAAGATGACCGGCTGCAATTGCCAATCCTGTCAGCAGCAGCAGCCATTGAGTGCCAGTAATTGCTTTCCAGCCTGCAAGCACTGTGCTGCTGCTGCTGGGCTGGGAAACAGGGAACACTCTTGGCACTTGTAGTAGCACAGAGTGGTGCTGGGACTGCTGAAAGCCCAAGCACCACTGGGACATTTCTCCAGATGTGACTTTCCACACATCAAGTGCATTTGAATTAATTTTCGTCAGCTGCACAGGATTTTACACCAAAGGATGCTGTTGACTTTGGTTAGAGGGTCTTATCTAAGAAGTGACACTGAGGGCAGTGGATGATGTGATGGTAGCACCTACCCATGTTTACTGAGGAACTGCTCGTTGTGTCTCCACCAAAGGAAACAGCAGCAAGAGCTCTGTCACATTCTATTGCTTGGGGTTTATCTGATCAGTGTTAAACATAATTAACTTCAGTCATAGCTAATTAGCTGCTGTGGCCAGGATGTGTATCTCAGATGGATGTTCACTATAAAGATTTTTTCTCCTATATTCATCAAGAATGCAAGACCAGATTAAAATAATCATGCAGCTCACTTCTGCGGAGAGGTGCAAATAGCTGCTGAGAGGGCTGACCTTCATTGTGCTGCAGTGGCAGGAAAAATCCTGCCTTAGAGCTGGCTGCTCAAGGCTTGTATTCCTTCAGGTGTTCTATAGGTACTGTACTTAGTGTTTGTTTAGGTATTTACACACTGAGTTAAGTATTACTTATGTAATAAAACTCATGAAGAATGTTCAATTTATCCCAGGATTTCTTTTGTCAGTGAAAATAATTTTTTTCCACAACTTCTCTTCCATGACCTTTAGTTTGTCTTGTGAAGTACTGTCATCAGGAATGACCAGAATATTATATTCATGTGGAAAAAATATGTATTATATATATATATATATATATATGTAGAATACTCAGAGATTTGAGACTAAAAGTGTCCTGTATAGGAATATTTGCGAGATACTTGTGTGCCAGGGAAGTATCAGAGGCCCAGGAGTTTAGAATAATAGTACTAGACTCTTTGAGTCCTTGTATTTATTTATGATGTCTAGACAGACAGTGAATTTTCCCTCATTTTTCTGTTGAGAGCTGTGTCAGTTTGAACTGGGAGAGTCCAATAATTGGACTTCTATCTCTATGTGCGTTCCCGATGTGCCTATTTTTTTGCCCTTGCTACCATTTTTCCACAGCACCACAGCTCAGGGAAATTATTTTTCCAGGCCTATCCTTGTCTTCTTTTTCTGTACTGCATAAAAGACATAGCTTAAGGCACTGAAGTCAGGTTGAACCTGATTTTTTTCTATTCCTTGGCACTTTTTAATGCTGACTGCTACCATCTCTTTTGAGTAGCGCAGTACGTGCTTTCCTACCAGCTACACACACTGACATATGGTTACCATCAATTTTATAGGGGCCTGGAAGCACAAGGGAACGTGTTCATTTTTCCTGTTATAAAGTGGGGCACGGAATTTGTAACTTCTACTGTGGGTCACCAGTTCAAATGCAAACCCAGGACAGGACTAACCATGCTTGGTGTGGGGACTTGATGGCTTTTGTGCCACAGGCTCTGTGAGACTGGTTCCTTCAGAACAATGAAGGAAGTAGTTTGAAGATGAGGAGGAGACATTTTATGCTTCAGTCTGCAATGGCAGCAGCATGTCTGTAAACTGGGCGATGTAAGGTAGCAACTGAAGTCACTGGCTGGTGGGGAATGTTGGAGCCCTCTCCCCTCTGACCTCCAAACCAGGCCTAGCAAGAGCAGTGATGATCATTGACTCTCCCCAGCTGGTATCTGCTCACCAAAGCACAGTCCCAGCTGGCACCACTCACAAAAGGTTCCTGGGTCATCAGGATGGAAGGTACAGGGGGTCATCAGCCCCTTTCTAATGTTGGTGTTGGAGGGTGGACCTTCTTCCAGTCAACGCAGCATCAAGGTTTGGTGAGGGGAGGGACAGGTTCAGATAGGATTTGGGGAGACAACCCTGCATGCCCCCCAACTCCTCCAAGCCAGGAATTTGTCTTTCAAAAAACAATGTCTCTCCCTTTTACTTTTTTTTTCTTTGTTTTTCTTTTTTTTTTTTTTTTTTTCATTTTTGCTCCTTCTGGGCTCTGGAAACATGCATTTTATTGCTACACAGCAACTTCCCTGAACTCTATCGGGAAGATTAATGGTTTATTGAAGAACAGGCAGGATTTAGATTGTCATCAAGAGACCCATAAAAGTAAGCATGTAAAAAGTGTTATGGAAACAGAGCGTGGCCCCTTGGAGTTTTCAAGGGTGGAAGTTGGGCTATGCACATGCCCTGCATCCCGCTCCAGCACCCTTTACTGGGAGCACATGTGGAAGGGCAGTGGGAGTCATTAGTTGTCCTGAAAATGAATGAGTCCCTTGCAATGAAATTTACTGTAAGTGCACCTTAGCACATGAGCTGGGTTTTTTCCAGGCTAGTTTCTGCTTTGTTTGTGCGCGTGTGCATCTTGTACGTCACTGGGAACACATTAATGACCATCAGGAACATTTCTTTTGGAATCCTCACAGATATCCCTAGTGATCCAATTTGAAGCACTGCCTGGAAAATTATTAACTCCTCTCTTTGGTCTATAAGGGATTACACAAATCTGCTCCGCCCCTTCGGGCCACAGCCAGCTCATTCCTGTAGACATCCTCACACTCCTCTCCAGGGACCTGTGCTTTTAGGGAGTCCTGCACGTAACCTATTGTTGCATCTGAAGGCCAAACTGTTCCATTTAAGCATGGGTCCATAAAAGTGACTGTCCTACAAAACCCTAGGGAAAGACTGGGCTGCAAGCAACCAGTTGAGCCGTGACAGTGAACAGCACCCTGCTCTTATGTCAGCTACACCCCTCAGCCTTTGTTACCCCTCATCATAAGTGTGCCAAGCGTTGTGAGGTTAGCAGTGCAGCTAACATGGCCAGTTGCTGTGACCATTCCCCTGATTATTGAAAGTTGTCTGAAGTTCACCCCCTCCCCATGCTACCATGGGACCTGCATGTTAAAGCCCAGACAGAGCTGAATAAGGAGTGCTAGAGCTGTAATGCCACAGCTGGCTGAGGGGATGGCTTTCTGCGATGAAGGTTTTAAGAAAGAAGGTCTGAAAATTTGCTAGGGTAGCTCATCCTTACACACATAATAGTTTACTCTATTAGCTTTGATCCAGCATCTTCCTCCAGTACCAGTTTCTATGTGCTCCCCTGTCCTCCTCAGCACCTGGGTCACTTTCTGTAGACTTTCTACTACTTCCGTCACTTTCTACTATATAATAGGAGAAGTAAATTTAAAGTAGTAAAACAAATTCTATTTCTTTAGCTTTGCATATTTCTTGTCAACCCAATATAGGGGGGCATTTGCTCTTGGCTCCTCTCACTGAAGGATTCCCCTAGAAATGGCCCCAAAAAAGCTCCAGTAGTCCTGGACCCTCTAGATTTTCAGGTATGTCAGTGGGGTCTACTCACTCTGAACCTGTTGAGTTTTTTGTCCAATTCACACCAGATTCCTTGCCTTCAGTCATAGATATCCCGGAGGGCACGTTAACTGTAGCCTGCTTTTAACCTGCTCTTTATTAATGCCTTTTTTTTGCATTTTTCTTCCTGCTGTGCCCTGGATCAGCAGGAAAGGGAATGGGCTGCCCTGACACAGAGCCCTGCCTCACATGGGGCAAGCTGGGCCCTGGGGTGCCCCAGCAACCCCTTCCACCTGCTGTGGGGGTTGAGTCTGTCAGAGGTGAAGAAAACCATTGCAGAGATGAGGCAGACATTGCCGTGACCGGGCGATTGCCTTCACACAGCATCTCTGTGCAGCCTTCTGGCTGTTTGGTTCATGTGCATGGAGCAACTGGCAGTTATTGAAAAACTCTCTTAATTACACTGATAGACTCTCAGAAGAAACTGTCAGGTGATAAAAGCCTTAAAATGAGAACTCCTGCCTCTGAGCAAGGGCAGCAAGCAGCCTGCAGCTTGGTGAGGGACTGTGAGTGCTGCAGAAGGCTTGCAGCTCCCATGGGGATCTCTGAGGGGTCTTTGTGGGGTGCAGTCCAAGTCTGAGCTTTTTGAGTCCCATAGCAGCCCCATGCCTCCACCTGAGGCCATTTGCCATGGAGGAGTCTGGGAATGATGGTGGCTCAAGATGATGGTGAAGGGTAGCAGTGGAGGCCTCCCAGTGGGTCTGAGGGGGTTCCCGCTGGGCTGGGATGGATGACCATCACCAGATTAACCAGAAAAATAACAAACCCTGTGATTTCCTCCATAATCACACCTCTCAGGTGCTGCTGCTCACAACTTTATGCTTTTTCATCCCCTGAGGCCCGTGATTACTCCTCAGTAGCCATGTCAGGGTATGTTTTATGGTTTAATTGCACATCCCTGCTCTGAGTAATGTCTCTGGTTGCTCAGCCTGTCAGGCCCCATTAGCTGAGAGCATCTGCCTTCCAGCACTGAGCAGCCTGGTGAGAATGTGCCAAGCTTATCCAAGGAGTGTTTTATCTTTGCTGCATCTTTAATAAAAACTGTTCTGATGTCTCCTCATCCTTTACAGAGTTCCCTTGTGAAGGCTCAAAATGAGTGTGAAGAGGTTCACCAAACTCCTGTCCCTGTGCCTGGGGCTGGGCTGCCTGGTGGCTATGCCCATGGAGGGGGACATGGTTAGTCCTCTGTGTTGGTGACCACAAATATGGTCTCAGCTATGGGGTAATCAGAAAGCATTTCCTTCCCAGAAGCTAAGGTCTGCTTTAGCTTTGCCTTGTTGATATTTATGAAACCTCTAATTATGTGTCCTTTCATTTTGCTTTATATCTGAGGTTGATACTATGTCATTCGCTTTTCTCAGGAGTTTTAGTATTTCCAGTGACTTCTGAAAAGGGCAATTCTGTCAGGCATTTTGTGACCTTTAACTTGGGAGAATGTCGTTCTTGACAATGATTGTGGCCATTTTGTCTGCTGTGTTCCTCGCAGTGATAATTTTGTGATTATGGCCACTCTAGAAAACCAGACTGCAGTTTTCTAAGCGTGGACTAAGGAATCCCATAATGACTTCCTTTCTACCCAAGCTGTATACAAAGCACGTCTTGTAATGTTTGTTGTTTAATGCCTACAGTGAAGGACCTCTAAAGAGCCAACTGGCCTGCAAAGTCAGAAGAAAAAAAATCCGGGGAATAGTAAGTTTGTTGGGAAAATGATATTTAGGTCATCCCAAAACTATTTATGAATTCAGGTCAAGTTTTCTAACTAGTTACTCCTGGGATTTCAGTTTTTTCCTGGGAGTGGATTTTTCTTCGCAGTAATTTTTCCCTTTTACTAAACTCAGGGGTTAATGCATTTGCCCAGAAACTGGGAATCCCTCAGTCTGTTTCAGGCTATGCTTGGGTGGAGCTGGATTATCCTTTCCCACTGAATTACCAGCACTTTTGAGTATGTTAGGAAGAAAGGGCAGTACACCCTTAGTATGTCCCATTGGACCTGTGTCCCTACACTATAAAATATGTATTCCCTGAGCCAGAGAGAAACAAATTACAAGTACTCCCTACACAGTGGTTAGAAACTACACAGAGGCAAAAATATATGAGATTTCTGCTCTTTAATTATTTTTTACTCTAACCTGTATAAAACTGTACAAGAACATCAAGATGCTGTGAGATTTGGTTATCCTGTAGCCTGGCAGCCATAGTGCTCCCATAAGAGATGTGGATTCTCTCAGGGCCTAGGTAGAAATACGTCTGCATCCACTGATCCTTGGATTTAATTAGAGAATTAAATATACCATTCTTTCTTTTCTTTTGCTGTTTATAAGAAGCAAATGTTTTGTCAAAACAACTGTGTTTCAAGTCAAAGCCATGTGGATTTCATTTTTGATTAGGAAACATCCACTTGAATTTGTAAATCACTTTTTTGACCAAAAGCTGTTACTCACATGAATCTGTCAAACTGGGGCCTCACTTGTTGGCTGCTAAAGGAAGGGATACAAAAAAGCAACTTAATTCACAGAGCTTGCAGTCCAGGAGAGGAGATGTGGTAAACGGAGAAATGAGACCAGGTAATCTGGTATGGGGTTTGGGTGGTATGGATCAGGTAGTTAGTAGATTATAGGTAGGTATTAGTCTTTTGGCAACCATGTTTAAAAAAAACCTGAAAACGATAATTGGGCATCACTGACTGCTGCAATGTGCTTGTGAACAAAGCTGCTAGCTACAACAGACTTTTCTAGTGCAAATGTAGGGGAAATACTCAGCTCATGAGACAGAAAGGACCATTTGACCTCTTTTTGTCTCAGACTGTCCTGAGCATAGAAGAAAAAGTGGAGCTAGGCTGACATTTATTTTTCTGAGAAGAAACCAGCCTGTCTTTAAATTGTTCTTTGGGTTTTTCCATCTGATTTTATAAATGACATGTTATTTTACTGCACCCTTAACTGGAAACAGACCTTAGAGTTTGATGAGAATATGTCCTGTCTTTTTCTTAGTAGCTGGTCATACTGGGGAAGGTGCAGTGGGCAGAATATCAGGGGGAAAATCCTATGAAACACCAACTGCTAAGCACAGGCTTTTGGATCAGTTTGGGACAACCCACAATGGTCTCTGCAATTTTGTTCATTTCCTCATAGATCTGTTTTTACTGGGAAAAATAAAATCCCTTTCAGAGTCAAGAAGGATGAGAATACTGGGCATAACCTATAAGAAAGCTTGAATTGCATCTCTACAGTTTTTTCTAGTTAGCTAATGGGCCTTCCAGGGCCCCTAGGAACCCCCAGTGCAGCCCTGGCTCAGACCATCAGTCCCTGCCCTGCTCTGGGGCAGGCTGCAGGTGCTGGGCTCAGGTCCTGGGACAGCCCAGGTCACTTGTGCTTGCAGTGTGTTCTAGGACTGGTGTGCCAAACCCAGGCTGCCAAGGAGCTCCTGGGCCACGGAGGCAGGGGTGGGTGAGGCCAATCAGGGTGGTAAAGGCTAATTAGTGCCCTCAGGAGTTTGAGCTCCTCTCTCACAGCGTTCCTGTTTGCTGTCAGAAGATGGAAATCAGGAAAATGTTACTTTAAGTACATCTTATATGACTGGAAAGTGTATTTTTGGTTCTTTCCTGTATCTCACAATTGTGATTTAAAAGAATATGTACATTTTTGGTGACCTGGAATATTATTGCAGTAAGAAAGCAGTTAGGCTCTTCTGGTGGAGGAATTTGTAAATATGGTGAGATCTACTGAGGTACCTTAGCCCTTACTGACCCATCTCTGTGGGACAAGAGCTTTTCAGATCCCCAGTTCTGCTCAGTTTTAGGGAGGTTTCTCTGTAGGTGCCTGTGACACACCAGGACAATGTGCCTTCCATCTTGTGAGTTGCTCAGAGCGGGTGGAAGGGGTCACCCTGGTACCTTTAAAGAGTGGATGGAGTCTAGGAGATCATGGAACTTCAATTCTGCGGTTTTGTCTGGGGTGGCTGGGAAGTTTCTAGGGTTTTGTATGGCAATGCGGTTCTTTTTGCTGCAAATCCAGTGTTTGAAAGCTGCGATATGACTCACCACATTTGAATGTTGCATTCAGTTCAGTCGCTAGTCCCACATAGTTGCAGAGTGACCCAGGAGCAGTGTGTGGGTGGGTTTTGTGGTCTGTATCCCCAGCTGTGCCCAATTCACAGAGGATGTGTGCACATGGGATGCATTTCACTGAGAGCCTGGTGTTTCTGCAGGAAGAGCTCGTGCTTTTGAGCTTTGTGGCTCACTGCTTCAGTCCTTGGTTTGGCTAGAACCTCCCGTGGTGGTGCACTCAGATCTCTGAGGCTTGCTCCAGCTGAGTGGTGAAGTCCAGGGAAAGAGGGAGCAGGAGGCAGACTTGCAGATAGCAAAACACAGGCACGATACCCTGCTGCCACAACTGCACGAGGCTAGGTCCAGCTTCCAGAAATAGAAGATGAAACTTAATGTGGGGTTTTTTTTGGTCATTTGGTTGGTTGGTTGGTTTTAATGTGTTTTTTTTTTTTCTGTAATGCCAGAAAGGTGTGCAAACTCATTGATGAGTTCCCTTTCACTGACAGTCCCTGCCATCATCACTAAACCTAAGCAGAATGTTTGTGGATAAATTTCAATACTCTTTAAAAGGCAATTAAATGTTCTAAGCAGAAGTGAAAGGTGTTACAATTGTATTTCAGGTTCTTCAGTAGATTTGCAATATATACATTTGTACACAGACGTGTGTGTGGTCCTATCGTGCAAGAAGAGAAACTCTGACACCAGGGAAGGTTATATCAAAGGACTGAAGGGTGACCTGGGAACCAGGGTGGCAGTTTCAGTATGCTGCTGTATTCTGACGTTTCATATGGAACATCAGCATCTGTGAGAATGCTGGCTCTGTCCCTGAGCACAAGTTTCTTGAGTCCCTGTTACATACTGGCTTTGGGAGGTGTTGGAAGCAACACTTCTGGAGCACAATGAGCAGAGAACCCAAGGCATGGCAAACTGAAGGTGAAAAGAATGCATGTTTTTATTTTTAGGTATCTGTTCCCTGGAAGCTATGGAACATAGTAATGGGTCCTTCCTGTTGTCCTTCTCCCCCACGTTTTGTGTGACTTGCTGTCTCACAGCAACAACTGCCACCTGGAACTGGAGGGAAAAATTGCAAAGAACAGTCATCACCAGTGGCTTGGGCTTTGGGTGCTGCTTTTATAAAAGATGTGGAAAAGTTCCCTGGAAAAAAATAATGCATAATTATTACCTGGGGATCTGTCTCTGAAAAGTAACATGAAGGCAAGACCAAATCTCAGGATCTAGTGAATTACTGGCAGAAGAGACTCAAGGAAATGTGGAAATTGACTAAAAAATTCGGAAAGCTATTTTTTTTAAATCAGAAGTTATGAAAATGGCAAATTCTGCTCAAAATTCATACTGTCTTGCTTTTTATTTGTTGTTTATGTTGCCATGGCACTGGAGCAGACTGTGGAGGTAAAAGGAATACTCTGTACTGCCCTTGCCTCTGAGAGCGAGCACAGTGCCGCCCCATCCCCTCCAGTCCCTGCAGGCAGGGGAGCTGCTGCTTCACACAGGTATAAACTGGCATCAAGGTGTGCCAGAGATGATTCTGTCAAATTCTCTGCTGCTGCTGTCATGTCCTTGTTCCCTGTCCCTTTCACTGTGTAATGGCAGCACAGCTCTGGTTGTCATTTTTTTCTCTCTGAACTGGGATATGCCATCAGGATTTGCAGTCTGGGAACTACTGATCCTGTGCAGGTCCTGCTGATCCACCTCACTTATACTCATAGTTTTTCTCTATTTTCAGGTACTGCGTCCTTTTTGGGAACCATAATTCCACCTTTCCTGGTTTTATTCTTGTAATCAACCTTTATTAAGGTTTGAAATTATTAAACTGACCACTGTGGTCTCTTGCTGAGAAAGATGCTAAGCAACATATATCAGGATGGTGAGGGACTAATCTATGCAAGCATTATCCTGTGCTGCCCTTGCTTTTATTTTTTTCTGTATGAATCCATCCTAGGGTATTCTTGGAGAAACTATGCTAGATGGCTTTTCTGATCTGTTAGGTAACAGCCATGGTTATCTTCCTAAGCTTTACAGACATATCTTACCTAGAGAAAACATAGCTACTTACACCAAAAGAAGCTTATTAGAATATTTATAATAATGTACCAAGATTTTGTGTTACTGATGTTGTAAACTGCTAACATTTCTTGGATAATCACAGTGTGATAATCGCACTTAGACTTTAAAGGGATTATTCTCTGCTAATGCAATTTGCATTGTTTTATTCTGCAAAAGTGGAAGGAAACATTTATTCCTCCTAGTGTACAGCTAAACTGAGCAGAACTCGGTGGCTGAAATCCTTGAGCTGATATGCATGGAATCTGCAGGTTCAGAAGACGTGAGGCAGTAAAATTGTATCTCCATGAGAAGAAAGTAGCTTCTGCAAACACTGATCATCCAGAGGCTGTTACTGGCTTTGCAAATGAATACTTACGTGAGTAAACCATGACTTTCAAACAGTTTGGCCTTTCACAGGTATACAGAAATGGAGGTGCAATGAAAAACAGGTCATGAGGAGAAAAAAAGCAAGTCACACTTATAGTGAAAGCAGATAGTCCGTGACCCTGCTGGAATTTAGCCCATCGGTAGGCCTGTGGATAAGGGTTTTTTTTAGATAGAGAACTTTAGAGCTGAAATATTGTTCAAATTAAGAACTGATTTTTAGCTTGCCTATATTATGAAGATTGTCTAAACTGTTAAGTTCCTTTTTAGTCACTTGCTTCCAAAAAGGGATGTGGTTCCCTCTGATGTGCCACCCATCTGCAATGGGTCAGTTCCTAGAGATTCAAGGCATAAGGAACAGCTGAAGCTTATCGCCCTCAGTGTGACTGAAATAACTGTCTAAAAGTGAAGAAGGACTGTTTGGGTTTGAGTGTCACCTGTGCAGGTAAATAAAGGGCTTGGATATCTATCTTTGCTATAAAGGAAGTTTACATTGCTACAGTCAAAATTTTCAGGTCTACTTAAGGACAGAATTTAAAGAATTTTGACTCCACAAAGGCTCTGAAATTGTTGTTCAAGTTATTTTTAGAAAATCTTGGCTTCTTCAGACTACCGTAGCAATGAGTGCTGATAAAATCTGCACACACTTTCATGTGTCCTGGTCTGTTCGCCAAGTGTGTGGTGAGTTCTGCCATCACTGCAAACCATGGCATGCTGAGGCAGGCTCTGTGTGAGCCTCTGAGAAGGCTCTCAGGTGAGCAATGGGTTTGCATTTAGGTATCCATGACCTCTCCAAGATCTGGATAAATACAGCAGTTCATTTTTCATAAATGCTGTCAGACAAGCAGAAGGCACTGACTGAGTAGCCTTTCCCAATTCTGACATGTACTTACACAATGCACAAAGTGGTGTATTTACTGACAGTAACTTAAGGCTTATGCTACAGGTCCCTGGTGTACTGGTTTAATATTTCTAAAACTGCCCCAAAGTCAGTGTTTGTGAAATTGCTGTGCTTGTGTGCACCAGTCCTGAAGAATTCCCTTTGCTGGGGCTGATGAGCATGGCTCCAATGGTTATATATTCTGACCAAGACCAAGTTTCCCTGTTCTTGTGGGAAGGGGTCACTGTGTATGAGGAGCAAAGCAGGCACTTCAGGCATCCGGTGCTCCCTGGAGTGCCCCAGGCTCACTGCACACACAGTGAAAGGACCTTTCTGACTTGTCAGGGATGTGACTGTGGGTACCCCATACCCTCTTAAGATGTTTCTAGTGTTCTCCATAAATGAATGGTATGGAGAGACCAGACCTGTTAAATGTAAGGATGATGTTGAGAGAGCAATTCTGGTTTCCTGGTGCTTTGCTTTCTTCAGTGCTGGGGAACACTAGGATGCATTTTCTTCTTTCCTATCAGAGCTTATGAATGGATTTCTAATCTTAAAATTCTGGTTTAATCCTGAAGAACTCTAAATTTGAATTCCAGTCTGTTAAACCCACTTAAGACTTTTATGATTTTTTCTCTGACTATGCAAAATCCTTCAGTTCATTTTGTTCTTAATAATGAGCCATGTGACCTAATCACAGAGTAGACTATGTACATATAGACTCTACATCCTTCCAACCTGTGTGATGTGATTTTTGTGTCCTGACACAAAGCTGCACCTGCTGTATTTTATGACTTGAATTTAAAGATTTTTGTAGTTTATACCTATCTGGCTTTTTCTTAGCTGAGCAGAAAGTTTGAGCAAAAATAACTCAAAACCCACAGCAGCTTTATCGTTCAGAGTGGATAAGAGCAGTGTGTTAATGCGTGCAAAGACAGTGCTAGCTTATTTCATTGGCAGGGATGTTGCTTTTAGGATTGCTAGTTCCTACTGCCTTTTAACATTGAAATGTCTCTGCAAATATGTTTTTCTTTCTTTATTCTATGGTATTGTGACTTAGAGACTTGGTTAAATGTCTGAGGAAAACCTATAGTTCTCCTAATTCAATCAAGATTGGACTGTAGGTTTTTAAATGCCTTATCTATAAAGAATTCAACGGGAATTGAACACACTAACATATTTGAAAGTCTGACTATTAGTGCTAATTAAAAGAGCTGGGTGATTATGGTTTTTGGTTGATTGTTGGTTTTGCTTTTTTATTTACAGCTTGGTATGGAAAACTATTTTAAGTTTTACCTTGCTTGCTCAGTTCCTGACCTGACCACTGATTTCGCAAGGGAGAGATAGGGATGTGCACTGCGCATGTTATAGGAATGCACATGTCTGGAACAACAGTCAGATCACCCACTCACTGCCAACTGGTCCCTGCAGAGCTGTAAGGTGGCAGCTCCTCAGGTTGTGGTAATGCTCAGAGTCAAACTTGGGCCTCCTGCTCGCCAGGCCTGGTACTGAGAAGGACCAAGTCTGGGTGGTTTGTTGCACTCTCTCCTCCCATTTGTTGTCTTTCACAGCCCTGATAGAGGAGATGGATTCAGCTCACAGGTGGGATTCTGGCTGCTCATGAGTTGCTGTAACTTTAGCTCTGGGTTTGGTGAAACATCATATGAAGCAATTTATTTGGGGCTCTAGATTTTAGAAACCCACTGGGAAAGACAGAGTGTATGAATTAAGGGAAGAATGGTGCTCGTTAAGCAGAAGCAATGTAGATAGAAACTGCATCAGGCTGAGGATGGTAAACAATTTTAGCACATGTACATGCCTGATAGGATGGGATATTCATGTTCAAAAGATCTTATTTCTTCTCATGAGCTGTCTGGTTCCCTTTCCCTTGAAGCTCACTGTCTGAATTGATGATGTGGGTAAGATCAAATTCAACTTGACAAAATGAGTCAAAGGACGTGAAATCCTCCCTTTTTCCAGTCTCTCCTATGAACAAACAAATGTCATTTCACCCAAGTGAAAAGTTGTTCTCAACAGAATTGAGACTTTTAGATTTATTGAAATTATGTGGTTTTCTACATATGGAGATAATTTTGGGGTTTGTTTGTGTGGGGATTTTTGTTTTGCTTTTCTTGCATGGATCTACTCGTGTTCCTAAAGGTGGAATATGAAGAAGGCATTATTCAATGCTGGCAAACCCTTTCTTTGCTGCCCTTCCTGCCACCTTCCTCTGAAACACAAGGCATCACTGGCCATGGGATCAGGCAGAGGAGCAGTACTTGAAAGCAGGTTTGTTTTGTGCAGGGATATTATGATGTTTGGAGAACAAGTATATAGATTAAGGGATTAATCCCTCTTCTCTTTTTTGCTTCTAGATTATTAGCTATGTTCTATTAGCTAGGTTGTTCTTATTGTTTTTGTTGTAGTCTACACAAAGACAGAGCTAAGGGCCATGCCTGTCCAGGAGAGGTGTGAATAACTAACTAAAGCATCAGTTTTAGTAAGTTTTGCTTCACATTCAGTTTTGCTGCCATTTACCATCAGCTAAATGGCAGCAACACCACAAAAGTGGAGTGTGAAACTGGAGGATCTTTTGGGAAAACAGGAGATGTAACGGGAACTGTTCATTAAGACTCTGTAATAAGCATAGTAGTTGCTCTGGTTGGGCCACTTCTTTTTGTCCAAAACTTATGACTAAGCTAAAGTGCTTAATCACATCTTGAGATGTGATTGTAAGCAGAAGGAACTTAAATGTAGAATAGAGGGAGATGGAAAAAATGAGGCCAAGGAAAAGAAGGATGCCTGTGGGAACAGAGCTCAATTTATTATTTTTTTCTCTTGTCTCAAATAACCTTCATTATATAACTTCAAGAAACTTTGTTTTCTTATTGTAAGACATACATGCATAAGCCTAGACCTGAAAATGTGTGGTCTTTGGCTTTACAAACCAAAAAGAGCCCCAAGGACAAAGCAGTTTGTTGTTTGCTTATCTTTGGAAGGTATTGCATTCAGTGTTGACATTCTGTACTCTCCCTACACTCGAGTAATGTGATCCTACGAGGTATTGCTTACAGCTAAGTGTAATGTTTAGTCTTCAGACTTTTATAGCACATAGAACCAGCAAAAACGTTTTGCCAGCCAGCTTAGAAATTTCCTGTGGCGAGTTACAAATGGTGTCAGCGTTAATGTTTGTGTGGTTGAAGGGAAAGATCTCTGACTCTTTCCAAATTTGGCATTTACACTTCTAAGGTTAATGTTGTCTTTGAATTGCATAATATATCACCATGGCACCAAGTCCTTTTTTTTGCTGGGCAATCTCCACTGTTTTGTGTGTTTGTACTGGTGTTACATAGTCTAACTAAATTGAACCATTTCTCACAGAGGTACTGTGATGTCAGAAGGAGTTTTTGGAAAAATCCATAAAAATGAGTAGTAACAATTTGTTAAGGCCAAATGGTGCAGCCTGGGTGTTTTGAAGTTATTCAAATATGAAATTACTGAGCTGCTAACTGTGGTGCGTAATATATGAATTAAATTAGCCTTGGTGCCAAAGGAATAACAGATGGCAAATTGGCTGATTTTTGAAGGTATCTGGGAAGATTAAGTTGGGCAAAGATGACTTTCTACAGGAGGAAACTATTAAGCAATTATAATAAACAATAGAATTAGTAGTCACATAGATATTATGAAGAGGAGATATTCACACCAAGAAACCATGCCTTACATCTATGATATTTTTGTAAGGTCTCAGTAATTAAGGAGGTAATTGTCCATCTGGCTTATATCAGAGCACTAGAACTACTTAAAAAACCCAACCAAACAAAAGCAGAAACCAAACCCAAAACAAGCAAAAAGCCCCAAAACACACACTCAACATTCCTTACAAAGATTAAGTAAGGAGTAAAACATTCGTTTTCCACAGTGGAGTGTATGGCAATAACAAGAAAGGCAGAAAAATAAAATCAGGAAAAATACTAGAAAAATAAAAGAGGAAATATCATCATCTTGTCTCAGTCTGTGTGGTTTGTGACTTCTCATAGTATTCTTTATGTGAAGATGTAGGAAGTGGTGACTTGCAAGTCTTAAATTTGGAAGATATGATGTGAGGTGGAGGGTGGGAAAGGCAGACCATGGCAGTTTACAACATAGGAGGAGGTATGGAAAAGGTGACTTGGGAAGGCATATTCAATATTTCTCACGACATGAGGTTTATAAGTGCATAATGAAATAATCAGCTGACAAGTTTAAGACAAACAAAACCCCCCCTTACTTTTTTCCATAGAAACATAATTAAATGATGGCATGCCTTGCCACAGGATGTTTTGAAGGCCAAATGTTTCAAACCATTATGACACAAATCAATGGAAGAAAAATCCACAAAACGCTCCTGAAGAGTAGATACAGTCTCTGGTTGAGGAAGTTCAGAGCTGGGAGGATACACTAGGGAAATATTATTGTAAATTTGTGCTACTTTCTCCAGGCATCCCAGCTGCTGTGGCGAAACCAGAAGATTAGATGGATCTTTGGCCTGACCCTGCATGTGTAGTGTTTCTGGAGAATCTCCCTGGTATACTCCAAGAAAACATCTGCCCTTCTCCAGCTTTCTGCCCTGTGAAAGTCTGGCTCTGTAGATGTATATAAAGTCAAGACAACAAAATCCACTTTCAGTGTCCTCTGCCAGGTCTCCTCACACATCAGACAAAAGGAGACAGCTCATCTCGCCTCTTGGTTTCTTAATACTGTGAATAAACTAAACTTGATGGGATTTCTGTTAGTCCAGTGGCTGCACAGCCAATGTTTCCTTCTCCTGCTTGCTTGCTCCTGCAGCATCTTTTATGCTGCCAGATGAATTTTCCATTTTTGTATTCCCAAACTGTAGATTCTCTGAGATGCATAGTCAAGGTGCCCGGCCCAGCACAACAAGGTATCAAAAGTTTACCTCTGTCTTAATAATAAAATTAAACTAATAACTGAAGGGTATGCAAGATATTTCAGTTGTTGATGCTTCTGCATTTTTATCCACTGTAATTTAAAAGGGGGAGTTTTGTGAGTGATTGAGTGTGGCTTTGGTTTTTTGGTGGGGGGTATTTTTGTTTGGTGGTTGTTTTCTCTTTTTGAACAGGATTTTAATCCTCTGTTTCTGAAACAGCTGAAAGTTTTATCAGACTTCTCAGGAAAAACAATCCACCTCAATATCCAAAATGGAAAATTTCAGAAAAAAATTTGTTTGAAGAGTGTAAAGCATGGGTGAACATGGGGATCTTGCAATCTCCATATGGTAATGGTATTTTTATATATTTGATAGGAGCATGTAACACAGGTTCTGAGAGTCCATTATTTTTCATGCTTTTACACACATTAATGATGATTAACTATGCAGATTCATTGAGGCAAGTGATTTTTAGACTGCTTTTCGTCCCAACTTTTGAGGAAATAAGGTTTTATTTCCTGTGTGCTCTTCCTAAAGAGTCCTAATAATGTTCAAATATTCCAGTTTCAAACTAAAAGAATCCAAGCTGCATAATTGGATGCCATATGGAAAATGTTTAAGTTGGTAGCTTAGAATTCATCTGTGCTCTGGTTAGACACTTAGTGAACAGCTGCAGAAGTAAAAAACACGTGAGTAATTGGATCTGCTATCTTTGGGAACAGAATCCAATACATGGCTTAATTTTCTATACATTTTGAATGCTCAGCATGATGTTGATGGGAACACAGCTAAGGCAACGAGCAGGAGTTTTAATGTGTGGTGGCTGTGCCACCTTTCCAGGCTGGGGGCAGCTCTCCCAGGAACTCTTTGATATGTTCATTGGCATTGGGCTGAGGAAATCTGTAGTACTGCTGCTCTTTGTGAAGTTCGCCTGGGCAAATACTTCACTTTCCTGTTGGGTAATATTCCTTACTAAAGGAATTCCCTTTGTCTGCATGGACCAGCCCAATGTGTGACTGTGCCTTCAGATCAGGTCTTTCAGGTGCTGTTGGTTTTCCTGGAAAGGGAGCCTGACTGTACCACCAGCACAGAAATTAACTGGATTAGCACTGAAAGCCTCTGCTTGCTGGTTTCCAACTCAAACTGCAAATAGCACAGTTTCCTTTTGGAGCAAAACAAGCTTTAGAAGTTTCTACTTTGTATAGTTTTTGCTTATATAGCATCTGTGAGAGACATTTCCTCACCAATAATTTGACAGGGTTTTGTAAAGAATGCTGTTTATTTAAGAGGATATCTAAATTGCAGGTTATTTTCCTTAGCAAGGTGAAACTTAGCAAGGCATGAAATTTCTGCTTTACCTTGAGACATGGTCTGCATACAAAGTGTGCTTTGAGGGGAAAATAGACAGCTTCTCTTTCCTTGTGTCCATCTTCCCAGATGCATGGTAAAAAGAAAAGATCGTTTTCTCCTTTGTTTGTCAGGCAATTCCATTTTGTATTTGTCTTATATTTAAGACCCTGTGTATTGTTGCTGCTGCTTCATAGGGTTTTCTCCCTGCATTTGGCTGGCTGAAAGGCACAGCAAATACCTCTGCAAAGGCTGTGAGTGGTGACTGATGTGTAATCCCACTTTGCCAGTAGTGGTGCATGAGAGCTGGCTCTAATCAGGTTTGGACAGAAGATAAACATGCAAAAGAGCTGGCAAAGGGCCTCTGTTATATTGATATTTGCAGATTAAGTCAAAATGCAGTCTAGCAAAAGGATTCACTTGAGAAGCTCTGGTGCATTTTGACTTGCTCTGTTTGTGGTATGGAAAAGTGATGCTTTACAGTACCTCCTTTGAAGAGGGACTGTCTGTCACTCAGATATTTGCGGTACCTGCTTGGACTTGCATGAGATGGGGGTTGCTGAGAGATTTGGGAGAAGAAAGGAGTTGGCTGCAAGTACTTGAGGTTTTGCTCAAATTTCTGAGCACTTCTGGCTTCTGTATGAGAGAAAGCTCACAGGGTGAGAATGAAGCTCTAATTGTCTCTGAGGGCGTAATAAACCTGATTTTTCTCAGCTAAGTTTGGTGATGGTCAAATGACTCTCTCAGGGCTGGGGAGAATTGAATGTGTTGGTACTCTTTAAGTGGGATTTGGTGAGGCTGGGATGTGATGTGGCTTGGGGCAGTTGCTTGTGGACAGCTAGAAAGCCTGCTGCTGAGTTATTTGAGGAAAGTGCAAGCTGTCTGCTGTCCTGCTGTGGTTTTCCAAAACTAAGGCTGTGTTCCCTTTCCCCTACTTAACATTGTCTTGTTTGTTTCTTGTCCAAAGATGCTTATAAATTAGAAATACTGAGCTCATTCAGGAAACTAGAGCTTTAGTGGGCTGTGCTCTTGTGAGTTCTAAGATTTTCTGAGGGGGTTATGTTTGTTTGTTTTATTTTTGGTTTGGTTTTTGTTTTGCCTGGTATCATACAGAGCTTTGTTTATTTGCACCAAAATGCTCCAGGAGTTGCTTTGTTTGGAGGTGGCGGTGACTGCTGCCATAGAGATGGTGCTGAAGGCTTCTGGCACTGTGCTCTGTGAGTTGCAGTTTGTGTATAAAAGACAGAAACCTCCGATGAAATGCACTGGTTTTCATATTGCTGAGGACCTCTCAGAAAATATTTTTTTAAAATGTATATAAAGACATCCATTCACCTATCTCTCTCATGAAAAAAAAGAGGTCTCGGAGTCCTGGTGAAGTCAACAGTGCTGCCACCACAGAGAGACGCTAAGAGATGTTTCCACAGGGCTACAGATTCTGGCTGTCTGCCCTAGTCATAAGTAACTGGTACAAACTTATTATATGTTTAGGGGCTTTTTTAAAATAATCCAACTCCCAGATTATATGAAAGAGCAGTAAGTACCTACTTCAATGCCATGTCAGTGGAGTCTATTAATCTCTTAGTAGATGAGACATATTTATTTGTTTGAAAGTGCTTAGAGTCAGAGAGAGACTTTGTACTGAAACTCGTATTTTGGTTTGCTCAGTCATCCGTAACACCCTTAACAGTCTGATAAATAACAAAAATGGATTAACAAAAAGAAAAAAGGAGAAATTCCTTTCTTGACATCCCCTACGTTCCCCTGGAAGATGTATTTGGCCAAACCCAGGACTGTGGACCTGGCCACACCTGTGTGCATGATCCAGAAAACTGAAAGCATGGCTTAAGAATTGCTAGAACCAGTCCCCTTGCCTGATATCCTCTGATGACTGGAAGGAATAAATGTCTTTGGAAGTAAAAAAGCCACCACAACACCACCAACAAAAACATTTTCAAAACCTCAAAATAACACTTAAACAAAACTACCACCCCTGTCATGTATTAGGTGATCCTTTGCCTGAAATGCTCTCCAATTCCTTTTCTAATACTTCTGCTGTCTTTTTGAGATGGAGAACAATAACAAGGAAATACTGAATTAAATATATTGTGTAACATGTGAACAATGGGTTTGACTAGAACACACTTTCTTACCTCTTCATGTCAAGACAATTCCTATCACTGGATTGGGTACTTTTAGCTACTTTCTGACAATCTATCTGCTATTTTAGGTGTTACCTGCAGCAAAATTTGGGTAATAGATATGAATACTGATGGCAAAACCAGATCATCACTGCGTAGGAACAGTTAAGGCTGCTTTTCCCCATGTGCATTGCTCTCTTTTTATTGACAATAAATTCTATTTTCATTTAATTACCTAATTATCAAACACTGGGAAATTTCTCATCCTTCATAGTTAGGCTTTGGTTTTAACTGTCCAGAACAGGGATTTTCTTTTCTTTTTTTTTTTTCCCCTTTCTTTTTATGATTGGCAAACTCCCTTGCTCTGTTTCTGTCCCTGTTGGACCTTTTTAGATCAAGTAGGACAGGTCCCAGTACAGAGTGTCAGTATCTCTGGGGGAAAACCCCAGTACACTGTACACTGTGGGTTGCCTTTATTAACACACTGATTAATACCTCAAAGCATTCTGATAGATTTACTAGGCATCACTTTGTGTCTGAAATGCTCATTGACTCTTCCTCATTAAATCACATTGATCCAAGTATCTGTTGATTCTGACTTTTACTATATGTTTTACTGGCTTACATAAGCAGAAGTTAAATTCTTTGTTCTGTTGTTTGCAAGAACAGCCTTGATCCCTTTTGCAAGATTTGTGAGAATTGAGAGTCCCTTAGAGCTCTTGTTTGATACTCCCTGGTCTGGGCAATTTACGGCTGTTCATTTCACAGAGCTGGGAAAGAGCTGCCTCTTTACCACTTGGGTTTGAGGCATCTCCTCAGATGCTTTCCTGCAGCGGGCTGGCTCAGTGGGTGAACCTGCCTGACCTCCCTGCACTGCACACACGGAAAGAATTCGTTTGTGTTTCTGAAATGGGCTTATCTGCTTGAGTGTTTATGTCTTCATGATCTGTTGGTTTCAGAAACTTTCTGGCAGGCTTCTGGCTTCCAGTATTTTCGGAGAAATTTAGTACTCTCTATACCTATAGCAAGTTGTACTTTATGCCAACAATGAAAAAATCTCTTTTTTTAAAATGTGCTTTTACTTTTAACTTGACATAATTAATTCCTTTTTCAGTGTTCTCCATCTAGCCATATCTTCCACATTTTTTTTTCACTTCTAGTAGCAGTCCTTACTCAGATGCTTACCCATACTGTTGTTCTTATTGCTACTTTTGGGGTCTTTTTCTCTCATATGTCTGTGAACTGAGAGTCTTTATGCAATATTTTGAATTGCCTACCTGCTGTATGCAATTGCGCTACTCTTGTAGCTGCTGTTGTAATTTTTCTTTTAGCTAAGATTTCCATTTTTCTGTAATTTCTACTCTTGTAGCTGCTGTTTTAATTTTTCTTTTAGCTAAGATTTCCATTTTTCTGTAATTTCCTTTTAAAAATTTAATACTCTTGTGGTGGTATTCTGAAGTGTTTTCTCTCCTGCAATGTTATTAGAATTGCCGATAATGTGGTCATCAAAAAGCAATTTTTTAGTGATTCATCTTGAGCCACATCTTGTGCTTGAGAATCACTTTTCATGTGTTTTCTGGGGTTATTTCTAAGCTTATTTAAGGCTCTGAATTATGCCACCATGAGCTTTATTCAGTCAGGATAGAGGTAGCCAAAGTTTCTTGATCTTGTCTGTCTTTGTGGTCTCTCTAATCCTCAGCACCATTCTGTGATCACTTTTATCGTCGTGGCTGGGTTTGACCTCTACTTTAGGTGGATTCTGTAGCAAAGCCTATAAAGGAATAGTGTTTCAAACAAGAGAGACCCTGTAGCAGGGATGGAAGCATCTGTTCTCTGTGATATCTGTAACTGTTTAAAACACACTGTGACCCCCTCCACTAGAAAGATTTGTTTTCATCCTTAGAAAACATGTCACTTAACATTCTAGTATCTCAAAATGCTTCAGAAATATAATACTCTGCTTGAAATGTGATAAATATTGCATATCAAATTTGAAGTTTTGAAGCTGACTTCAATGTCTGCAAAGGAAAAAAAAATGAAATCTAAGATTGGAAAACACCTGAGCTTTTGAGAAAGCTCAGATCACTGCATTGGAGCTCACCCCACTTTCCACAGGGACAGTTCTGCTTGTGTTTTTCAGCTAAATTAAGCAGAAATAGTACTTCTGGAGTGGAGAATATGAAAGGCATTTTAGAAAGCCACAATCAGCTGCTCATCTTATGATCTCTGGCAAATGGCTCCTGCTGGAGAGGCCGCTGCGAACAAGGCCAATTTGCTCACTGACTTTCTAGTATAGAATAACTAATTTACAATACTCATCAGAGCTGAAAGCAACTGATGTTATTAAGAAGAAGAAATAAGCAATTGTTGTTGGGAAATGAATGGAACAGTGTATTTTGCCAGGGAAAACGAAACTGAACTTCAACACTTCTCAGGCAGAATTACAGTGATAGTAATCAAAATTGCATAATGAACTAGAGTACTGTGCAGAACAACATGTTTAGCTGTTATGGTAGACACTGAGCAGCTGAAGTGTTCACCATTAGCTAGCTGAGTTTCCTGCAGTCTTGGAAAGGCACATGAGTAATTTTGTATCATGAAGACATTTTGGAGCAGAGTTCAGGAATAAGATCTGTCAGTACTGGTTTCATTATTTCCTGCTTGGGACTTGTGCGAAGGTCTGTGAAACAGTTTGATAACACACTGTAGTCATTATACCCCCAATGGCTCTCTCATATCCAGTAGGCAAATGCAGAAGCCTCTGTGAGGAACCAAGTTCCTGAATGAGCGTGTAACAGCAGTGAGCAACAGCTTCAGAAAACAGCAAGTGAAGAAAGCCCAGTCTGCAGCAAACAAGAACATAAGAACCTTCATTTCATTCCAAAGACCTATCCAGCCCAGCACCTTGTCTGATGGTGACTGAAAATGTGGGATGTCTAGGGAAGAATGTGGGAGCAGAATGAGTGAGCACAGGTTCCCTGTGAATGCTCTCCCAGGTTCCCATTTTCAGCTCGGAGGTTTCCTGAGCCAACAGAGCTTCTATGGATTTAGTAACATTCAATAAATCTCTGTCTCATGGAAACATCCAACATTTCCTTAAACACTCTTAGTGTCCATGATCTCCCTCAGTGGAGTTCCTCAGCTTAACTATTTTTCATGTGAGGAACAGCTTCCTTTTGTTTAATCTATGGAGGAAGTCCTGAGGTGTATTTTCCAAAACCATGACCTCCCAGAAATATGGTTATTTCCGTGTTTAGAATGACTGGAGTCCCAAAATTCACATACTCCAGGTGAAGCTGGGATGGGAAACAAGCTAAGCCACTTCTGTGCAATCCAGACAGTGTCACAGAGCCATGGTTACCCCAAGGCTGACACTGTCATTCAGAAGAGTTGTGAGTAGTCAGTGCGTTTGTGGTAACTGCCCTGGTCCAGTGTTGGGTGTTCCTGGGGGCTCAGCATCCCTTCCAGATTTAGACTCCAGATTTAGACTGGCAGGTCAGCAACACCTCTGAACTGGGTTGTAAATTGTGGTGAGCACAAGTTCCATACACCTGGGGATGGGAGAAAGGTGGGAGTGGAATGAACTATTCAGCCATTCTGCAGGAAAGCAGAATTATGTTTATGTTATCTTGAATTAGACTAGTCATCAAACTTTTGTGTAGCAGGAAATCAGTATATCTACAGACTTGGAAACCAGTTGTTTTGCCTTCTCTTCTCTTTTCCATGTCTTCTGATTGCCTGTGGATGTTCTTTCCAAGCTGTGTGATTGCTGCTCTGTGCTTGCTTCTCTGGATCCTGCTGTTGGATCTTGACTTGCTCATGGATTTGGAACTCTTTGGATAAGTTTATTTTTTCTAGCCAGTGGTAGCTAACCCACTTGGAGTCATGGTCTGTGGCTAGACTCCAAGCTTAATTAGTAATAAAATAAAAATAATGTTAAAAAAAAATCTGGCCTACAGTGAATTAATTTGTGTATTCTCTGCTGGCTTTGAATCTGAGTGAAAAGATATATCTACATTGCACAGGGAAAAAGGTCTTTAATAACTAATATGGAGGAGATAACTGCTCATGTTAAAAATCTACCTCTCTTGTCTTGAATTCAATCCACTAACTCATTTAGTTCGTCTTAACTAATATTTAATATGAGTTAATTGGCTTACTGTATATTCAGAGGACCTAACTAGGATGATATAAACTTTAATTTTTTTTTTCCTCTATAAGATAGTATCTAAAAACTAAGAAGAAAATAGCAGAATTTCAAATGCTGAAATAGTTAGGGAAATTTTAGCTTCATTAAGAAATTACTCCAGCTGATTTTTGAATGTTTTCTTTGGCAACAGAGCATGGGCTGGGGTGTGTGAAAGGGAATTCAGCTGAGGGGACTGGTTGTATGGGGTAGCACTATGGAAACAGCTATTTACTCACATTATCTTTCAGGCTTAGGCAAAACTATTATTAAATAAAGTTGAGACAAGAACACTGCAGTACTGTCCAACTCTCCAACAATAACAGGGTTTGACTTCCATGTTTCTTGATCAAGTGTGTGCATATATATATATATATGTTTTTACAAATTTTAAATTGTTTTTTGTAAGACAGAAGTAGGTAAAGATTTTCCCATACAGTTTACTGGTATCTGATGGTCAGCAAATTTCTTCAAATCCCTGCTTGCAATTACCTAAAAAAGAAGGGTTTCTTCTTAAAAAGAAAGTAAAAAAGAAGTGCTTGAAGAAGTAACAGATCTAAATAGCTGGCAGGAAAAAAAATCAATAAAAATAATAAATTATGCTGGGCTACCCTAGAAATTCTATTTCTATTTTATTTATCTTGGGCTGTGCTTCTTATTTAGCATACTAACATATTTTAAAACAGAGTTAAATAAGTAGCTAGTGTCATTGTTTTCAGTGAAAATATGTAAAATTGACAAGACTGTCAGCATGATTTAACACTTGTTTTCCTGACTGTAGCTTTTCTATTTTGGTTTTAGCTCTTGCATAAAATGTTTTCACTGAGCAAGAGAATCCAAAGTGGTATTATTTACTATGTCAAAATTTTGAAACTTTTCTCTCTGTTCAGGCGAACATTTGATTTGTTACACACAACTCTGTAACAAAAGGTAAAGAGAAGGATGCTTTGTCATAAACTTATCTATCTCAGCCAGGAATATGTTTTCTGCTGCCATAAGTGCCTTATTCCACCTGTGTGGAAGCCAGTGGAAGTACTTAGTGCAAGCAGGCTGAAGCACTCACTATTGAAGGGTGTCATGCCAAAAGTTGAGAGGTTTATGACATTTTAGAGAAAACAAGAATCTTGAACCTATTCAACCTCTAGCACTGAATTTGGATGCATCTCCCAATGTTTTTTCTTTTTCAGGAATGCACTGAGTTTCACATTGAATCAGGCATTATTCATGGACTTTAAACTTCTCAACATTCACCACTGAAATTCAATTCAAATTACCAGTGCAGAGAAAGCGTCAGACTTTCAGCTGAACAGCCTCACTCCACTCACTGTTACATGTTTGCCCACTTGCAAGAGCCCACACTCTCAAATCCTGGTATTGGAAGACAATAGTATTGACCATGCAGGCCAAGCAAAGAGAACAAATTTAGACTTCTTGTAAGGCCAGAGGTAAGGTTACTTCACACGTGCCAAATAACTGCTGAGGGCTAAGAAAATTTTGTTTAATATGAACCTGGACTGCCCAGAAGCAGGACAATCTCAAAGAGGTGAAGGGTGCTTGTTTGTGCTAACAGTCTTTGAAGTTTGACAACTGGAAAGATTTCAGTTTTAAATCAGATTTAAAATCTATTGCTTTTTATTTGCCAAAATGATAATTAAAATGTTTTCTTTTTAATTAAAAATCTTAAATTAAAATGCTTCTGAAATAAGGAATAGCTGTCTCCCCATGATGGTTGTGGACATATTAAAAGGAACTGCTATTCCCTTTTTCATGCAACCACTTGAGTTCAGTTCACAATTCTTCTGAACGAGCTGAGCTCAAACCATAAATCACACCTCCTTAACCACCAAGCTCTTTGCTTTTCTAAATAAGTTATATAATGTAACATGGGCCCTAGGGGAAGGGCTGAGGGAGGTGTGGAATAGTTTATGTTTGGGAAAGCTTCTTTGGATTTCAGATCCCCTCTGTCTGCTGAAGAAGTTAAATGTGGTCCCTTATAAGGTGGTGGAATGGTCTAGTTAATCCTTGGAACTTCCAGCCATAACCAATATGGAAAAAGCAAGTTTATCATTCTACCTTCTCCAAACATTTTTCTAGTCAAAACTGTTCTGCAAGTAAGGGACCTGCATATAAAGCAGCATTTTCTGTCTGATAAAAAGTGATTCTGTAGCAACAGTAGTACCTCGTTACTGCAATTATACCTGGGAAAAAAAGGTCTACTTTGGAGTGTTTTGTTTATCAGAAACTGAGATATTGTTTGACTGTTTCCAGATATTTACATGTATGCAGTAAAAGTAGAAAGTTTATTTAACATATCAGTAGCCTGCATCAGGAAAAAAAAGTTTAGCACCAAAGAAAGAAGTATATATGTCCAGAACTTTGTGTTGCATTTGTAAAGTAAGAGAGCTTTTTTATTCCCTGGGAATAGAAAAAATGCATATTGCAACTTTTAATGAGTCATTTAATCTCCTTCCTTACAAGCTGTTCTCCTCTAAGATCAAGTAGTATTGAGTGTACAGTAAACACATCTCTTCCGTTGGTAAACAATTTGGTTGAATTACTTCTAAATACATGTTTAGTTTTAGAAATGCTCCTCCCATCCACAAGTCACTCATCCCTGTTTTTGTCTGAAACAATCATCTATGTGGAATTTAAAGCCACAGATTATTTTTCACCTTATTTTGAGAAGGTGTTTTACCATTGGTAGAATAATGGGTAAAAATTACTATTGCCAATGAGTTGATGAATAAGCTGCAGCTCTGTGGTCTGTGTATGGCAGGTGGGCAGTGCTTCGAGCTGCTCTGCACTGTCTGGAGTTCAGTAGCCTTGGACTATGCTTGAGTAGCCGGGAAAGCTCCTCACCAGGCAAAAAACAGCCACAGGGAATTTGCCAATTCAGTGGGCAAGAATCTGAGCTGTCACTCCCTTAAAGCCAGTTCTCCAGGGTTCACCTGTTATGGTTTGTTAGTTGAAAAGAGTACATGGGACTGTATCAGATCCAGGAAGGGGAAGATGCCTAGTCGTGCAGGAAGTAATGGTGTCTGCCTCTTTCATTTCACATGATAGTAACTCTTCCCTTCATAGCTTACCTACCATGTGTAGGAATATCTCAGTGTCTTTTAGTGATATGTTAAATAATATAACTTCCATCTGCCACATGACAGCCTGTCATCCTCTTCCTAAAGGGAAATGTCTATGACGTGAAGTGTCTTGGTTGTGTTTGTGCTTATTAAACACACATTGCTACACAACAGTGTTAAAAAAGGAATAATGAGAAAAGTGGTCAAAATAGGAAAGAAGGAGCCTTGTGATGATCCTGCATTCTGAGGGAAATTTTCTAGGTGGTCTCTGACTGTTCCTGACAGAGTCCTGACTCCAGAGAAGACAAACCCTAGCTTTTACTGTAGAGATCTCCACCATGCCCAAGGAATGAGTAAGTTGACCACAGCCATCCTTACACAAGGAAAACAGCTTTTTTAGACATTCTGGGCATAAGCTGTGGACAGTCTGAAGGCAAGTACGGAGACTCTAAGACCTTCAGTGCACATTTCTCAGTTAAACACCATGTGTTTACCTAACATGTATGTGTGTGCCAGTGCAGAAATGGTAGCTTACTGTTGAGATATCCTGTTTTTTGAACTGTGATTGCTACTAATTGCCATTGTATCTCAGTGATTCACAATTTGTGAACAACAAGCTACATTCTGTTGTCATGAAAAATTTATTTAGCAGTTTAGAAATGGATGGAATTCATGCTGAAGTTGGGAGGACCAAATTCACACTAAAAACAACTACAGCCATTGAGAGAGGAAAAAAAAACCTTGCAGGAGTGAAAAATAGTTGTAGTAGTACTTTTTGGTATCATGTGCAGCATTTGCATTATCAGGTAGTATGCTATAGGTCCTTTTAATCATCACCAAAAGTATTTGTGTAATATAACATGTACTTAAAACCAGGTTCCTGAAGGTTCTTCAGACAAGCTGTGGTTGCCATGGTGTGAACTAGGAAGTTTGGAGCTGAGAGCTTCTTGTACTCAGTGCTGCAGCAGAATTAATTTCTTAAACACAATATACCCTGTTGGGATACTTTTTTCCAAACACTTGAAAGTGGGTTTCTAGGCCCACTTCTAGGCCCCATTCCTTTACATATGGAATTTTATTCCTTATAAAAACTGGGTTTTTTTTGTAATGAGAAAGGATTTTGATGTGAGGCAACAATTATAGGACGTAGCTGTTACCAGTCTTCTGTTTCAGGCTCTTCAGTTTATTGAGGGAGGTTTTGTGGGTTGTTTTTGGAGGGCTTTTTTGATGGTGGGTCTTTTGGTTTGGGGGTGTTTATTTGTTTGTTTGCTTTGGTTTAGTGGAGGTTGTTGTTTTAAAGGTTATTTTATTTGGTTTGTGGATGTCAGACGTTGTTGTTTTAAAGGTTATTTTGTTTGTTTTGTGGCTTTTGTTTTTTTCTGAAATCCTTAGTAGTGTAGCAGGACCTATAGTAGAGGTAGTCAAAGTAAGAAATATCATTGTGTAACTTCCTTTATGCTGCAGGACATTTAAAGAGTGCAGAGGGTGCAGGAGCCATGCTTTCATGTCCCCAGGTTGAACTCTGAGACACTTTCCTATATGATGCAATAGGACAACTTTTCCTTATGCCGTACTAGTAATGCAGCATTCCCTCTCTTTCAACATACTGCACTTCTCACCATTCATGCTTTTATCAAGTTGCTCAATCTCTTTTCTCTGCAAATAAAAACGAGAATTTTTAAAAATGAGAGTACCATATGAGAATTTGTATGTGGTCCTTTGATGTGAACAAAAGCTTCTTTCCCATGCCTAGTCATCTGTCTCCTATGTAAATAGTTTTGATTGCCAAAATGTTACTGTTGAATTTTATAAGCCATTTGTGAGCAGAGGGAGAATGCCTGCTTATTGCAGAATGTTTTCCCATCGTATCCATTTGACATGACTTTTAAAGGCAATATTAATAAGCATGCTTTAAAGCAATTAATGTAGAAATAGTAGCAATGCAATTAAAATATTATACAGTCTTTGTTTTTAGTTGACAGTATGTTGCATATTAATCTGAGAGGGAAAAATGCTGTAGCTGGGTTTTCCCTTTTTTGACTCAATATATGGCCCTTTAATTTGGTTGGATCCTGGTGCAGCTTTCGGAGAATATTGGGTTAGATGAACTGAATGATTTGCTATGTTTCAAGCTCTGTCCAGGATTCTTTACTTGAGTAAAATTTTCTTGGATGATGCCTGAGCTCCTGCACACCTTCCAAATGGAACATCTCCCTGCCAGTCCCCACAACTTTACTGTAATGCTCTGTTCAAAGGCAGTCATGTGTTACTCTGCTGAGGAGTCTGTACTCCAGAGAAAGAAAACGGGGCTAAAACATAGATATCTATCCTATGTAGATATACAGAATATAGTTTCATAAGTTAAAATCTAGGGCCTAAAATCTCCATTTGATGATGAACTCTTGGTAAGGTTTGAGATGTTCAAAATCCTTCCTGTATCAAACAGAAGTCTGCACAAAACTCCTCTGCTTGACCTTGCTTCTTGAATTTGTATTTGGAGTGAGGGCTCCACACCTCTCTTTTGGTAATTTCCCATGCAAAACCCTTTAAACTTTCAGAATATATTGAAATATGGATCTGGACTTGAAGTTTCAGTATGTAGGCCAATTTGTGGGTAGCACAATTTGGTTGTTTTGTTTGTTTGCAATAAAATCATGCAGTTATCTAACTCTCCATCCTGAGGGGAGTCCAATTCTCCTTCATGGTCGTATAAGCTCAAAGCTGAAACAGATTAACAGCTTCTAGAAATCCCTGAGTGTGGTAAACACAGACCTCTAATACTCTACAGATAAAAGTCATGGACGTTCAAACTGGCAGGGGTTTATAAAGAGATCCACTTTGCTTAGCTGCAAGTGCCTTTGGACACTGTGTAGGCCAATGACCCATCAGGACTATTCTGTCCACTTCCTTAGATCATCAGGGTAGCAATACATCTGCTTACAGCTTTGATGTTCTCTGCTTCTTTCTCACAAGTGGATATTACAAACTGTTGATCAAATTACTCCAAATGTACACTCTCATCTCAGCACCAGCAAAGCCAATCTGATTGCTCAGGCATCATCTTCCTAATGAATGGCTGATAAGATGCCACTGAGACTTCTCGGACGTTTTTCCAATCCAAAAGCCACTCTCTGCAGGCACTGTGAGCATTATAGTGTTTGCTGTACGGTTTGCATACATTTCTTCAATATTTGAAAATGCTATTTCTTTTTGTGCCTGGTTTTGCTTCTTGTTAAGAAACCAGGCTGTTTCTGGGTCACCTTTCTTCTCTGATATTCCCTTCCATAATGAATTATGTCAAAAGGACTTATTTATT
This sequence comes from Climacteris rufus, assembly GCA_013398175.1. Taxonomy (NCBI): domain Eukaryota; kingdom Metazoa; phylum Chordata; class Aves; order Passeriformes; family Climacteridae; genus Climacteris; species Climacteris rufus. Next base: position 4,162,242 of record VZRZ01004549.1, read on the forward strand.
CTGCACAGATAAGGTCTGACTGCAGTAACAGGAAATTTTAGCTTTGTTCTGCTTTCTATCCAGTTTTATATCTAAATTGACTAAGGCATACAGAAATCAGATTAAGTGACTTCCTTCAAGTCACGCAGTGAGCAGCTCATTTTGGACAGAATCCCAAGAGGATACTTGTGGTTCCCAGCCCTCCTCTGTAACCTCCAGACCACATTGTCTCCCCAATGCACAGTGCAATGAATTCAGTCTGAACATTAAATTACAGCTTTGGCAATGCAGTAAGAGTTCCCGGGGCTCCCATATTTGCTGTAACTTGAAATTTCCAGGAGGGTTTCTCGTTGTGGTTTCTACAGCCTTCCCTATTGACCATGCCCATGGCAGTGGGGCCCAGTGTGTCTAGAGAGGGTTTTCAAGGGCCACTGCAACTCAGCTGCTCTCATGTTAGCTACACAACAAAGTAAAATCTGTGGTTCTTTGTTACTAAAAGAGGGTGGCAAATCATCACAGTGATTTATTCCGTTTTTCCTGGTTTTGTCAGTCAGCAAAGTCACTCACATAGGCAAGTTGATGGTGGATTCCCATCCTCAGAACAAATGTTTACTAGTGGAGAACTCTGTGATCTTTCTGTGGAGAAGGAGATAATGAGAGAGGAAACTTAAGATCAGATAAATGTCTGTCTTGAGGGAGGCTTTGCAAATAAATGTAAAATGGTTGTTTCTGTAGACACACAATCCTTCCCATTAGTTATAATAAACATTAGATGGGAAGATGCCTCTCTAGATTACCTGAAGTCAATATCCCTTTATATCCCTACAGGCCTCTGAGAAAGGCTTCCTTTGATACATCACAATCCCTCTTGTGATTGTGAAGGGCTGAGAAAATCAGCCACTTGAATGTTCTCTTTCTGCCAAGTTTTAAAAACTCACTTTCAGAACCAGAAGAGAAAGACTGCAATTCCGATTTTCAACTGTTCTTTGAATTTTTGTAGCTCACAGACCACTGAAAGTGGTCTCCTGGTTTGTGTGTGATAAGAATTATGTTCAAAACGTATGTGAAACATTGAGCTGTCCTCTTACAAAGCAGAATGATGTACCAGTGATGCTTTGCCTATGTGAAAGTCTTAAAGGCTGTTTGTCACATCTGAAACAGAATTAGTATGAAGCTAATGATCAGAATAGCAAAACCAGTCAGGACAGGTTCTGCTCTCCGCTGTACTGGAGAAAAGCTGTTGCAGTTTCACTGATTCCTTACAGAAATCTGTGCAGTAGAATAGAAATGGTCCACTCTTTTACAAAAAGCTCCCTTTTCCTCAGTAAAATGTCAAGTTGTTTCAATTTTGCCCTAGAAGAATAACAGATGTCTTCATTTTACTTGGTGATTCATTAATCCTATATAGTAAATTGTAAATTTTTCATTAATTTAATTTTCAACTTTTTCATGCCTGAATAAAACATAATTGTGTTTTTCTCTTTTATTGTGCCTTAAAATGATGTCAATCTGCCCCTGAATAGTCACCTTAAATGTAGTTCAGATCTTTTATGCAGACCTGGGAAGAAAATTAGCTTTAAGTTACATGGCAGTAGCTTACACCACTAGATTAGAAAAATAATTTCCCTGACACAGTACCATCTTGTACTCTTAGTTTAACATATTTCTAGTTCTCTCTTCTTGTTCTGCTTTCCCTTCATATAATACAATATAAATTGTAAACACACATCAGATTTTTTTTTTTTAAACAAAGAAATCAACTTCCTTAAAACTGCAGATGCTGGTATACCCAAAATACTCCTAATGAGTGATCTGGGAGTCAGGACTAATTCTTTAAGCGAAGTCAAGACGTTTCCACAATGAGTGTTAAGTATCCTTCCAGCACCTCTGATGTCACGTCACAAACATCTCTTTTCTTTGTGCACTCTGTATAATTAACACATTCCTTTAGTCACTGTCGTCTTCCTCCTCCCCTTGCCTCCTCCATTAGCTCGGGGTTGGCCATGAGGCAGAACGTGGTTTGCTGGCTCCTCTGGCTCCTGAGGATTTAAGTTTGCCAACTGCTCACCCACCTCTCTTGTGCCCAGGGTACTCAGGATTTTAGGAGTCTCGGTCAAATATTATTAAACTCCTAAAATCAGGCAAGGTTTAGAGAATCCTATCTAATGAGGATGAGCCCATCCATAGCTTAGCAAACACAAACTTATCTTTCTTAAATTTAAACCGTATTAAATCATAGCTTACAGTGGTATGACTATGGATTGCTATAAATCATAATTTTAAAAAAAAATCAGAAAGCTTCTATATAATGTGAAGTTTGTTGAAATTACACTGTTTATCAAGAACAAGGCATTTTGGTATAAACATCATAGTTTCTTGAACTTCTTTTTTTGTTTCACTCAACAGTGTTGATAGGAAGGAGACAGAAGCCACACCATTTAGTCACAACCAGGACAGTGTGAGCTTTTTTGTCCACTGGCTGCTAGATTGGGAGGGAGTTGCCTCTACTTTTCTCCTTGTTCATTTACCTTAAATAGTTTAACTTTTTTGAATGTTAGCAGGCAGGAACAGAATCCATATTTATTGGTTTATAAGCAATTTGACAGTGAAATAGTGGGTGTAAGACTCTTCTGCCTCCATGGTTCCCACCCTTCCCCAAGCTAACCTGTAGGACAGATAAATTTGTACTAAGGGAGAAGTTGTTTTCAAGACTGAGCAGCCTAAATCATGGCACAGAAATGGATTCTGTCAAGCTGGGAGCAGACCATTTTGGAGGTAGAAGAAAAACATGGTGGTAACCCTGGTGATTTTTTGTGTACATACAAAGAAGCATGATCTTCAGAGAACACATGCATCTGACCACTGTTTTAGCTCAGTCCTGTCTCTGGTTTGAGATCCCAAGTAGAACATTATCATAACTGGAACCATTATTTCCTGGAGGGTTTCACACACTGTCCTGCTGTGGCCAGGAATGCCAGAGGTTTGCGTCACCGCGGAGAGCGCGCTGTTATATAAGTGATATCCTAAGGAAAGGCCATGGCAACAACACATCCCTCCCAGGGAAGATGTCTGTGAAAGCCTGACTGTGACCTAGAAAAGATGGTGAGAGGAGGAGTTGTTTATAACAAGTCTTCATTGAATTAGGAATCTGAACACTGGTGGTTTTACAAGAGAACTAAGTCCAAAAGAATCCAGGAGAGGTGGATCCCTTGGCCAGCAGCAATGGTACAAACAATTCTTAAATAAACAAAATCCCTCCGGCTCCTATGCAGTGACAAAAGCTTGATCTGTGTGTTTGAGAGTTCACACAAAATCAAAAGAGACCTGGGAGATCAATAGAAGTTATTGTTATTCAGTGACTGGAGTAAAATATTGTAGTAGAGCACAACTGTAACAAAACTAGTCTGAGAAAGATTTGGAAAAATACATGCACAGCTTATCAAATTCTTCAACTTAATTGATGAGTTTTTCTCTTAATTTTGAAATTTAGAAAATGTTCAAGCTATTCTAGTAAGCCTGAATCAAGATTTCAGCTCAGAATTTAGTTGTGCTTCAGGCCTCTTTCACAAAAGAATGAATTGTTCTGTAAGTTAGGAAACACTGGTGTATCAAGCTTTCAGTAACTATGCAGTGACATGGTGCAGTACAGAGGGGTTTTTTTTAAATGAATTTTCACTGGAGAGTGGGTAGTGTCAGGAACTGAAGATTTTGTTTATTCAGTCCCTATATTGCTTTCCCTAACCCTCACAGCAGCCTGTTCTTTAGGGGTTTTCCTTCGTTGTATATTTTAATTGGAATAGAATTAGGGGGAAAAGGATCAAACTTACCTGAAAAAGAACTTTATTGTCTGTTACTGTTCATTCAAAGGCAAATGGAAAATTACCTTAGAGTGGCTCACAATTTCTCCAGCTGGGGACATCACTTTCTTTTGACTGCGGACATCATTGGCTCCTTGTGGTATTTCTCTATGAAGTTGTAGTCATTAATTCTGTCATCCGGTTGGTTAGTAACAATAATGGGTTATTTTGCTTGCAACCCATTCTATGCTTATAATTCAAAGAGGTTTTTTGTCTTAACCTACTTCGTATGTCCATGACTTCATCACTGCAGCTCATTCCATCACTTAACATTTTCAAGTTCTCAAATGTGTCTTGTTAGTGCCCTAACAAGCAGATAATGTGACATGAGGCCAATGAAACAAGAAAGCATTATTCCAAACTTTTCTCAGTTAAAACTTTCCATAGGTTTAGCAACTGCTGAGCACCTTCTGTGTCACTTCAGTTCTGCATAGATAAATGTGAGTGTCCCTATGCACATAGATTTGAGACATAAAATGCAGAGATATTCTAATACAAAGTAAACAAATAGCTTTCTTGCTTTTTCTTTCTGTTTTTTGAAATTCCTTTTTGGCACACTGTATACATTCTTCTTCTGGCCACATAGCTGAAAAAATTGTCACAAAGTTCAACAAAGGGAAAGTGAGAGCCAGGGCTGAGTCATTGCGTGTATGAGTGCTGGGAGGAGGAAGCATTGGACTGTACTGACAGAGATTCAGAAAATGCTGAGGAATAATCTATCCCAGAGAATGTTGGCAAACTATCAAGAAACAAAACAAGAAACAAAATAAACCACGGCTCCACAAAGGGATGGAAACCACCCCCCACAAAGTCAGCCAAAAAACTTTCCATCACAACACAAACATCAGTCCAGCTCTCCCTAGTTTTCCCAAGATGAAGCAAGCACAGCATTGATATTTTTAGCAGTTAATTTAAAATATTGACCCAACAGAAGTTCAGTGCTTGGCTGTTCGTGTGAGTGAGCAGTACCTGGTACCCAGGTACTGCTCAGCAGGTGCTTGTAATGTCTGTGGTGAAGTGCCATGTGTGCCAGGGAGCTGGGGGTGACAGTGTGGCAAGCACACAGCACACAGTGGCCTCTCTGACAGCCCCACAGCATCTGAGCAAGGGCACAGCAGGTCCAGTGAGAATAGCCACATCCAGGGAACAGTCCAGAGATCACCAAGTCAGGCGACATGACAGGTCCAAAGTCAACTGAAGAAGTCAAGGCAAAGTGAAAGTTCAACCAGATGCAAAGCCAGGTGCAGTGAACCTATCACATACTTCAGAGAAAAACAAAATACAGCTCCCAGTCCCAGAGGACTGGGCAGAGGGTGCCCAAGTGGAAAGTCTAGGTGGTACAGCACAAACTCTGCTTCTCACACCTTCCCTGTCTTTATGAGAATTGGATTCAAGGTTATTCAGCTGTGTGCTATTAGAGAAGTCTTTGATGTAGGAAAATGAGCCTTTAAATAAGGGAAGAGGTTGTAGAAAAAGATTATAGAGGAAGGCAATTATGAAGATATCCCAATACATCAATGTATCTTGTATTCAACAGAAAGAGATACTTGGAGCCTTGAGAAATCTGGAACTGTGTCCCATAACATCCTGCATAAATTTGCAAGAGAGTGTAGCTTTTTGGCCTTCTGCTGCCCTTCTAAGTACTCGTGCTAGGTGCACATCTATGCATAGGTAGTTGTAGTCACACCTAATTAACTCCCTGTCTCAAATGGTAGAACTATCTCAGTGTCTCCAAAGGAAGACAAAAGGAACCTCTTAGGAAACAGCTGCAAATCAGTTTTATTTACTGAGCAACTTCCTTTCTTGTCCTTTACTTTTTGCACAAAATTTAACTGTTTAGAAAACAAGCTGTTTTCTTATACACTAGACTATGTATTTTCAAACTGAGTCAAGTTCATAAACTTGTTGATAACTGTCTCATTTTTATGTTCTTTTAAGTTCATGTGTGCCTTAAAGTACCTGCTAGATCATTTTTTCTGTGTCACTCTCTGACTGGGAAAACCAAGCTCTGCTTTCCCACATCCAGGACAACCTAGCTGAACAAGCAGAGGAGAAATTAGCACCTGTGATTTTACGCGAATAGAGGGAACTTAATTTCCCTCCTTAGTTTTATCACCATCACATCCTTCTGAACACCGTGAGTCATGTGGAATACTTTAGCCTTAGTTTCAGTCAATTTATTTCTTGCTCCTAATTTACTTCAGGTTACTGAGTGGCTGGGGCTGGATTTCTCTTTGCTAAGGATAGATTTTCAATTCAAACAAATCAAGAGCAATATGTTTTTTAAGTACCTCAATTCGTATATTTACATTTCAGGGAGTTTTCAAGTTTTGAAAAAAATCCACTTTCTAGAGTTTAGTGTCACTCTACTCGATTTAATATTCCTTTGACATATTGCCCCTCTCCCCAGCAATTTCTTTCTCAAGGACATTGCATTAGGTTCTGTAGTGGTAACTGTCAACAGCAGCCCCACTAGAGCTGCTTCTTCAGCTGTGCCAAGCCAGGCTCCAGTGTTTTCAGGACAAGGGTCAGAACATCCTCTCCCCTGTGTGCTCCAGAACGAGTTGTTCCAAGAAACAATTCTCCAAAGGTCAAAATTTCTGATATAAGACCAGTTTAGAAGAGGGCAGTGGAAATCCTACATTATGATTTTACTAGATTCTTGTCCCTTTCATCTCCCGGAATTTTGTGCTCAGCAGTGTTCTCAGTAGAGAGCAGTAGGAAGTAACTCTCACAAAAGGTCCTACCTATAGTTTTCTGCAAACAGAGATCTGTAGTTTTCACTGTACAGCTCTGGCTGCACAAAATTATGTTAAGATTGCCCAAATCTATGAAATGTTCATTTTCTCTATAACCTCCATTATTCTCTGGCTTCCATTGCAGAGTTTCACAAAGAACAACCACAGCTGAGTGAATGTAAGAATTCCCTCATTCTCTAGACTGCATGGTGAAGATGGGAGAGGAGGAGGCTTTTCTGGAGGAATCCCTTGTGGCCAGAGGAGTCTAATTTGATTGGAAGGGATTCATGCCATTGCAGTGGTGCTTTGTTACAGTCAGTCTGTGATTTTTCATATAATGGTCATCCTGTGGGTCTGAAGTTACAGTGTCTTAAAAGCTTCAAAATACTTTGCTCTAGCCTCTCTGAGATAGTCATAAGAGGATGTCTTTGAGGTCTGGGAGGAAAGGCAAGGATCCAGAACGCTGAAAAAGGGCAAGCATGAAGGCCTGCCTCAAGGAAAAGATGCAAATGAAAAAGAGGAACCTGACTCAAAAAAGTCATTGTATTTTGAATGCCACATTAGAAGTTGTATGTCCTACAGTAAGGTGTTTGATACTGCATATGGTAACTTTCAGATATATAATGAACTTGCTACTGTTTTCTAGTTGACATTTCAGCTGTATGCTGAATTGTGCATTTATGGGATTCTTTCCCAAATACAGGCTAGTGAATTATTAACTGTACACAGCTCCATTACAGTAATTCCCATTGTTACATCTGTTAGAGCATGTAAACGATAAAACATGATCTAATTGCAAAACAAAGCCAGAAACAGCAATTTTTGTAGTCAATGTCAGTTATTTAAGTCATTAGTGTGCTTTGCTTTGCTGGTATTTGAATCCAAGTTTCATTTTGAAAGTCCCACCAGGGTTGGTGGGTAGCTGGTTTGAACTCTGGGGCAGCAATTACATGCTCCCTGCAAAATGACTTGCTTAGCAAGCAGTCAACTCCGCTTCCCAAGAGCTGCACTGAACACCTGTCTCACAGAGACATCTGAAGTCACCACTGATTTGAGAACACCAACGCCCATAACAACAATCCTACTCCTGGAGGAGTTTGCATTCTCTGGCTTGCTTAGGTTGAGCATCAGCCACTTGGCAGTCCTGTAGTAAGTCCCTTGTTGATGCTGGCTCTGGCTCTGAATAGAGTTGTCCAAATTAAATAAAGTGGGAAGATAGAGCTGCACTTCTTGGCATGCTGAGAAATATTCAGTCCTTCCCTGCAGAGCAGGGAGCAATGACCACAGAGCAGTCAGTGATGTCCTAGTGCCCTGAGAAGTCCTCATGCATAGGAAGACCTGATGAGGTAAAAGGAAGGTTGTTTATAACAATCTGCTGAGCAGGTGTGCTCTCACCTGGGTTCTGGCTGGCAGATCTCACCACCAGAGTGGGGGCACCGCTTCTGTCCTCATTAGCAAGGTGAGGTCATCCTTCAGTGCAAGCCCTTTGCCATGGGTCTGTAGCTAAAGCAACAGAGTCAGCTAGAATTTGGGAGCTGTCTTGTCATGAACTTCACAGAAATTTTTATGCCACAAGTTACTCAGACTGCAAGCTCTAAGCAGAAACTTTGAGCTGAATCTCATTCTTGATTCTCTCACTGCGAGTGAGTGCACCAATATTCCCAGGAGCCATGGGTGGATAATCATTCTTCTGGGTATATGGGGGGACTGGGGGTGGAAAGTTCATGACCCATTTCAGGGTGTCTTAGCACCTGCAGCTTCCAAATATATGGGTCTGTGAATGTTTGGGGTAGATTGACCTATGCGTATATTTCAATATATTTGAACAACTCTTTAATTTAATATTTAATAAAATTTTGTTGCTTGACAAAAACACCAAATATTCTTCAGCTTGTGGAGAAGATGCCTCTCTGCCTTTTTTAAGCATTTCATGGTAAAAGGAATGGCTCTGAACATCTGAATAGGAGTATTGTAAAAGACATTATATTTGCATGTGAGGCTGTACAGAGCTGGAAGTGGCTTTCAGGACAAAAGAAAGTTTAGAGAAACTTTTTTTATTCAGAAGCAGTAATTATATGTTTTGTACTACACATGACCTTTGTGGATTTTACAGTATTCTCATAAATCAAAGCTCTGTCATCCTGGCTGGCAAATAGGGGAAGAGCAGGCAGGAGCAGTGGGACCTCCTGGCCATGGAGACCACAGGCATCTACCCTCTCAAGACCCTGAATCCTTCTCTGCCAGCCCAGCAATCCTCCAAGTGAATTGTCTTACAATGAGAAACTTCGGAAATATAGGACACTGGAAACAGGAGCTAATGAGCCTTTCACGGTCTTATCTCCATGTCAAACCTCTTATTTTTAGTTTTGGGATGCTTTGGTTTCCCATCTGTGCAGCACAGAGCCTCAGGCAAGCTGGCAGAAGACTGGGCATATTTCCACTAGAAGATAGATTTCCACTGTAGCTGGCCTTTTCTACTGCTAAATGCTTTGGTTTTGATGAATCAGCATTTTCCTATGGAAAAACATTACTTTAGAGAATTTCCAGTCAGAATGAAACCAAGATTCAACACATTGCAAAATCCCTCCAGAACAGGATTTATTCTCTATAGCTGTACTTAAAAGCAATTTTAGTCTTCCTTGGTTTCTCTGTAATATAACAAAATAATAAACAGATGTAAATATCACTGCTATAGGTATTTATAATGAGGATATCTATCTTTGTCACTGAAAAGATTATGAAGTGTATAGACATTTAAATATGGGATCTGGAAAGGAGGTAAACATCTTTTAGATTCCTGTGTGGTGAAATAGTGAATTTTGCGACCTTATTTTGCAGTGCAGCAGTATTAGAGGTCATGGAAAATAAAAATAGTTTAAACAATTCAGTATTTGCTTTGCATTCTCCCTGTAAACCAGACCTAAATCTAGGCATGTAGTATCGAAAATCATAAATATGATCAGACATTTGGGAATATGTTTATATTCAGCTTTGGTTGATTTTGATTTCATGTTTCTTCTGGCTATCTATCCTGGACTAAAACATAGCTCAAGCTGTTGGAAAAGAAGTATAGCCATAAATCAGTGTGAGTAGCAATAAATACAGTCCTTGTCTCTTGTCCTCTATAGCAGAGCAGATGTGAAACAAGCCATTAGTTCAGACTTATAATTGTAGGAGTGCAACTGTACATTTGTCATGCAAATTCATATCCTTCCTTTCACAAATTAGTCATTCCTTTACAATGAGCACAGTTGCATTGTTTGATTGCATGTGTAACTGATGTAAGTCCCTTCCTTCCTACTGGATTAAGAGTTTAATGCTTTTGAACCACCCCCGCCACTCCTACAGGATTTGCTCAGGGTCTTGCCCATGTCACCTTCCTACCTAGAGTTCAGCTAAGCCATAGCTGACCCTTCTGCCTTAAGGTAAGCTAGCAAGTTAAGGTGATTCAGTGAGCTTTGGCATCTCTTTTCAAGCAGCTAAAGTTGACAGACGAGCTCTGTGCACAACCTCATCTGTGAAGATTCTCTCTTTTATTAAAATGGAGCTGGGAAAATCTTATCATTTAAACAAGTTACAATTCAGAGGCAAACTTTTGCTTCTGTCATTCTTATTGCAGGCAAAGAAGGCAATGCAACTTGATGGTTGTGTCATCCTGTGAAAAGAGACCCTCCTGTGAAAAAAGGTCCTCAAGTTGCCCCTACAATGGAGATGGAGGCATGGTCTGCATCTGAGGAGTATGGAAGTGCAGGCTGGAATTGGGGTGAGTTGATGTATGACTACACAGGCTCTGCCACTCACAAACCCTGTGTTTCCATGGCTGTGCAGTCAATGGCTGGCTGCAAGTCTGCTGAATGGAGCTCTAGAGGTGCAAGATTTCATCCCTGCTCTAACCAGCAGTCCCTCGCGATGAAACTTTTGTAGCAGGTAAGACCTTATCCCTTCACACACTTAAAACAGCTTGTTGCTTAATGCTGTTTTATTTCTCTGTATCCCTCCTGTTGGGCCTGCCTGGTTGCTTATAGTGTGTGGAGGCAGAGGAACACTAGTTAGTTGTGATGAGATCAGAGATGCATCTGAAAAATGAGCAATAGCAACAGCAAGAAAAATCCCTTTATTTTACTTGTACCAAAACGAGGAAAAAAATTAAAAAAGACTGGAAAAAGGAAAAAAATTGTATATTATACCTTTTATGGTTCTGAGCTGCAGTAGACAATCACAAACAGACCACAGCTACTTGGAAGTTTTCAAGTAGCTGTTTGCTCACTGTATGCAGATCTGGAAAGAATAAACATAGTGAACTGTGGAATTTAGTTAGCCTGCTTTAACTAGAAATAAATCTGAGGCATTAATTTCCAATCAGGGCAATCCAAAGCCCAAGAATGTTTAGATTCAGAATGAATGATTTGTATCTCTCTCTAACAGGAAACTCATCTGCTTAGAATATTGTATGCTGAGGGAGCTAAACCCAACTTTTTCCCTATGTAGAAGTCACATAGAATATAATTTATTTTCAGCACCAAAACCAGAACTGAGATTTCCTGAGAGATTTGGCATTTGTAACATGGAATTAAACAAAGCAGCTGACTCAGCTTTAACTCTGTGGCTCTGAGCTCAAAAGATCTGTGGGTTGAATATGTGGCTGTTGGGTGTCTTCCTTAGAGCTTGGTTAGGAAGACTGTGCTACAAGCCATGGTGATAATAAAACCTACAGGTAAAGATCCTGCCTGAAGGAGAAGGAGTTATCTCTACTGGGCCATGGGAGTGACAGAAGAACACAGGGTCACAAGAGGATGGGGTTTCTCTTTGGCTACATCAGTAGATATTTAGTGTAAAAGTGCACCTGCCTCAAGAGGCTGTTCAAATATTCTGTACTCTGCATTCTTTAAACACAGATTAAGTTCTTTCGCCTTTTAGGGAGCAGAAGGAGCCCAGTATCAGTGGAAAAATTTCTAGGGGTAGGACTGAGTTTACTTTTCTCCTACTTAGACTGAAAAGGAACCTTTCCTCTGGTTAGAAGCACAATTTGAGCTGATCTGTGGGGTGCAAAGTTCCCTCAAAATCTCTGAGGTGGGTAAGATAAACTTGTTACAGGACTAAGGCTTTCTAGTGAAGACTTGAATGGTTTGTAAGGTACTGATTCAGCATATCCACTGTGGGCTGGGTAATTTGCAGGACATGCTTCACTAGCCTACAGTGGCTTGAAGAATAACAGCTAGAAGCTCACTGCTGTTCTTTTCCCAAAGAGCTAAAATCATTGCAGATTTCTTAAATGACCAACACATTAAAAAGGCAAATTATGTATGTGAATGCTTTTGTAATAAATCGATGTTGTCATAATTTTGTATGAATATAGGTGTTCTTAAAATTAATCCAAGATGCCTAAATTGTAATCCACACCAGGTTCTTTTTATTTTTTTGAAGGCTGTAAATACTGCAGGTACTCCTTGCTCAGGATGGTTACCTTGAGTCCAAAAGGAGCCACATTCACTGTTCATAAGTGATCATTCACTTCATTTTCTGCAGTAACTTCCATCAAATTTACATTTTGGGTTTTGCTCAGTTTAATGGAACCTTTGGCTCAAGTTTTGAATGCTGATGGTTTTATATAAATCTTTAATTAATATGTTGAACCTGGGTCACTTGAACTGCTTTCAGATGATTTAATGCTGACTCCTGCTGTTATCAATATTACAACTGGGGACCAGGCACCAGTACTTTCCTTTCTTGCAGAAAAATTGTACTACTTAGGCAGGGAATATACTATTCAGGGAGGGAAATTAAGCTTATGATTGGATAATAAGTAGCTAAGTAGGGATAAATATTTTTCCCTCCACACATATATATGGATATTAAATACTTTAGAAAGTATCTTGTTTTCTGAAACTAATGGAAGTTTGTTAATAGAAGAAATGGTTTAAAGCAATCCAGCTATTCTAGCAATGCAGAAGTTTTGGAAAATTTTCTACAATTTTATCTTTCCATCGAGCAATACGTTTTGTTAGCAAGCCAGCTCCTGCTTCCAGCACCATTTTAGGCCAAACTATCCTGATTTGGTCCCAGAACCAGCTGTCTTTTTTTGGTTCAGATCAGAATGGACACAGACGGAACTTTGAATAGTAGCTTGAGCTTTTCAGAGGTTTGCTACTCCTTCAATTTTTTATTTAAATCACTAATGATCAGTTGATGATTACTATTCCATGAGTGTTTGAAGTCCCAGTGTCCCATTTATGAAATGAACTGGTGTAGAGACCGGCAAAAAAAGTAATCATAGCTTTAATCCTCTGTTCTGTCCCTGGCACAATGAAAAAACTAAGGAGAAGGTGAACATCCTCATTCCACATTTTGCCTGGGTTTATTATATGCACATTTATTAAATGAGTTTTTTACTAGGCTTTCATTGTGTCATAGGTCAGTATTCTATCTGAGTACTTGAAGGGTTGTTCTGGAAGTGGAAAGCAAATTCTTTATACTGCCATGATTTATCCTCATCTTGAATACTGTATCATATTAGCAAAACATTTATAGTGTGAGAGATGTATGAGTCAAAGTATTACATTAACAGTTTAAACTGAAGATGGTCCAGAATTTTTCTGTGGTGTTCTCTGATGTGTATATATAATGGAGTGAACAACCAAACAGAAATTTGAATGTGGTAAATCAAATTGTTGCTCAACCCACCAGCAATAACCAGGAGAAAGTTTACACAGCTGCCTCTCAGCAACTGCTAATAATAAAGTATATTTCTACCATCCTGTAGACATGGGTAATATTTTTACCTGGGTGACCAGCAGCACTTGGCTGGCAACATGTGGAGGAAAATGTCTTTTTTTCTCTTTTTATTCTTTTTTTTGTCTCCTTTTTTTTTTTTTTTTTTGCTTTTTTTTTTTTTTTTTTTTTTTTTGG